>DF358758.1:77334-131021 GCA_000787875.1 Solanum virginianum
GAGCGGGCACCAAGACACTTTCCAAGCTCACCCTCATAGTAACAAATGTTCATCATAAAGAAGTCTAAAAATAGCAAGAGTAATAAGGATAGTGCCCTCGGACTTTAGGACTCTCCGAAGCTTGCTATAAGGAATCATACTAGCCACATGGAGGATGATCAAATGGTGCTATGGTCCCTATATGGTAAATCATGTAGGCATAGAGTATGCATTTGTAGGTTTGAATGTGCTATGTATGTAGGATGCAATGCAACAAGACATAAGCCAATATAGTCAAAATGCATAATAATAAGCAATAGATAAGTGTAATCTCAATATGGCATGCTTGATCAATGGTTAAAGAAAAACATGTTTGTAAAATCATTCAAGTTTCATAGAACATAATACATGTGTGGGAAGAGACCCTAATCAACAAAAGTAAGACCAAATGAGCTATATCTTGGAATCCCGATGATTACCCCTCATCGGTAAAGAGGTGGTCTACTTGCAAGGGTAAACCATACTTCACCTTACGGGAGTCTTTCCCATTTCGAAGAAGTAATCCTCCTTATGGGAGCCCATCCCATTTTAGAGTGGATTTCATGATAAAGTGCACTAAATGGATCTACTAGTATAGGAAGGGTAAGGTGTAATCCTATATTTGACACATAGTGTGGGGAAATGAGTATGGACCTTTAAAGAGAGTCCACGCCGACATCCAATTCGTGCTAAGTCTAATCGTACGAAATATTTGAAATAATCATACTTTAATCATAATATAAATAACTTGTAAGAACATGAGTTGAACAGCTCATAAACATGCTTGACGTCTAATGGTGAGGCTAACTTGAAACATGAGAGTACATCATAACATGAATAGCTCACAAGAGGTTAAAATCGTGGAAATAGGGCTAAACTTGATACTTGCAACATCATAGATACTTTTCATGAATTCAATACATACTTGAAAGCCCTTAATCATCAGATTGTCACTTGACTTGTAAATCATGATATATATCATCAATAAGTTGAGAATTCTTGACTTGACATTTTATCAAACACTTGGTAGGTTCATGATACTAGTTCAAAATCATACAATTCGAGAGTGAAATAAGAAGAGAAAACTTAATGCAAATCAACCCACCAACATATAGTAAAACCTTCATGTAGGATACCTTGAAATCTATCATAAAATCTCATAATAGATCATAGTTTCAAAGTTTAAAATATGCATAGTCTCCATCAACACAGATCAACTCATAGTGTAAGCTTAAAATAGATAATCATGAGTAATCAACAATACTTGATAAAAACCCCAACAAAAATCATGCTCATAATTCATAAAAAAGATACCCATAGTACAACTTGAAAACATGCAATTTCCACGAAAAGAAGTTTGGCCTTAATGAGTGAAAGGACCCAATGAATGAAACCCACATACCTCATTCTTGGGGTTTCTTGAGATGAGCTTGAAGAGAACTTAGAGCTTCAAGAGATCCTTAAATTCAAAAGTTATGCTTGAAATCCTTGAAATTTGAATGAGATATTTGGTCAAGTCTTGTAGAGGTTTCTATGTTGGTTTTAAGTTATATAGAGTTGAAAATGGCTAAATATGGGTGTTTTCACGCATAAGTGGGCATGGGGCTATGACCCCAATGCCCTCGGGCGCATCAGAAAAACTGAGGAAATAATTGAACTGGTTCGTGTCTTGTTCGCGATGCGAACCCCTCATGGAGAAAGAATTAACACTGATTTGTGTCCCAAATGCGTCGCGGCCTGGGCACGAACAAACACTGTTTTGCAAAAATTAGCAAAAATTATTTTTCACTATGGATATTCTAAATTCTGAGTTACCCCCAACTCCAACTAAATTTTGCCCCCTGATCAAAAAATTAAAGTCATATTTTTGATATCACGCACAAATTTTGAGATAATTATAGGCATTTTAGAAGAACATTTTTGGGACATTTCAATATAACCCTTGGGAAGACTTCAACCTGACTTGAATGTAACAAACAAATTTAAAAATCATTTTCAAAAAGCCTCAACATGAATGTCAAAAATCATCATAAAATTATTACCATGAACATGAATGCATACAAAAGGGCATGAGGGTTGAAACTTTGTTATACCAAAAAATGACCTACTCTCTCCGAAAATATGATTCGACGCCCAAATAATTTACATGTGAATCAAATTCGCAAAAATTGAAAGAAACAGAGTTGCCACCTAATTTTATGGGTAATTAGGAAATCGAGATTAAACTTTAAAACCTAACAGAAAAGTTTTAAAATTTCAAAGAAATGGGTAAGGGTTCAATTTCCACTTTGAGAAGAACTTAATAAGTCAAAATGATCGCTAACATGCGGTCGACTGACGATTAAGAAGTTGACTAACTTTTGAAAATATTTGTTTGATTTTGAAAAAGTTGACTAGTTAAAAGAAATTGACTAATTTTGGAGGAGTTGACTTAATTTGAAAATATTGATTAAAGTTTGAAAGAATTGGCCAAATTTGAAATAGGTTGGCTAAAGTTTGAGATTGGACTAATTGAAAGGGAATTGACTGAGTCTGAAAGGACTTGATTAAACTTGAAATATTTGACTAAATTTTAAAGAACTTGACTAAACTTGAATGAATTAATTTTTAAAAGAAATTAACTAAATACTTGATTCATTCTTAAGAAATGCTACATAATCTAATTTTGTAGAAAAGTGAGCTTAGCATCAAAGAGATTAAAAGAATAGATTAACACAAATGGCAAAGTCTCGAGGTAATTAATTAGATTAAGAAAAACAAACAATAAAGGTTAGTATTCAAATAAATATAGATAAGGTACATCAAAAAAATTAAAAGAATAGAGTTCAGAGTTTTGGGCCTTTAGCCCATTTCCTCAAGATGGGCTACTATAGGTTTTGGGCTTTTTAGCCTATTTCGCTATGATATAACCTTAAAGTATATTTGTTGTATATCAGTGAATACACACTGATTCCTGGCTTTGTTGACTCTATATTTCAACTTCCTATGGTCTGTCCCATAGCTTATTTTGACTGTAACTAAGGCTTACTCGGGGAAATGCGTAGATAAAGTCTCAATGGACTTGGAGCATTTTTCATGCAATAAGATAAAAGAGAAATTAGTATTTATCTTATGACGAGAAATTGGGAATATCTTAAAGACTGCAGATAGTAAAAAAAAGTCAACCATGTGATAATCTTAGCAATTGAAGATTTAAGACATGAAACAAAATCTTAAAAAAAGGTACAAAATATTTCCCTCCATGAGACAAGAGAGTGGTATGGGATATCAGGAGCAAACAAATAAAAAGATAAACACTACCTCAAGCTAATCACATAGCTAAATAAAGTTGTAACTAAAAGAAGTAATTTTTGAAAGGTACATGGCAATTGCGTCATGAACACTGCCTACAATATGGTCAGAAGAGAAGGAAAACAACAAAACTTGAAACATAACTTTGTAAGAAAATATTAACTTCACAGACTCACAATAGTAGCCTTAACAGCAACATAGAATCAAATCAGGGACACAATCATGAGTATAGGCTGAAATGAAGTGAAACTATGATTAATTTCACATTGAAAGCAGATATGTTGGCCACGAAACACTAGATTGAGGAGGGAGAAAGTTAAAATGATATTCATAATTAAAAAGTGAACAAGTAAATTCCAGAATAGATATGAACCAGTGATTACTAATACCATAAATTTAAGTAGTGTTTAAGGAAATTCAATTTCATATCACTTAAACAGATGTTATTTTTACTTTTCTTTCTTATTTTTTCTTGAGTTCAATGGATGAATGATTGCATATGTTGTCCTTGAAATTAGGCAAATCCCATACATATACGACAAGTTTTTCGAATGTTATTATTGTGTCTCTTATCCTTAGCAATCTGAGCATCGATGTTCTATATATTTTATTTGGATAATGCCATGGATGAGGAGTATGTACTCTCTCACTAATTAGTCTTTTCTTGATAAATCAGTCCAAGCATGGACTTGAGGCATCTTGAGTGGACTATGTGAGCAATTGAGCTTGGATATGCAATGATTGAAAATTGCAAATGTGTTGTCATTGTTTAAATGCGAATCCATGTTGCCAATGTGGGATTAGGAATTTTTTTGAAATATATGTTTTGCAAATCTAGAACTTCCTTGGTTTAATTTTGAGGAGTAACTTCATTGAATCCGGATTAGGAAAGGACCTTAGGCTTTCTTTGGTTCCACTAAGTCCATTCAACCACCATCATATCCCTTGACAATGAAATGAATCCTTACTGAAGTTCTTTGAGCCTTGATCTTTTCTTTGGTAACTTTGTTAGCTTGACTCATGTTTGTGAAAGATAATTCCTTCTTCTTCTCTACTGTTCCCTCCTTAAGCTGGAAATGCACTAAGCAATGGCCAAAGGTTATATAGGTGGTGTTAGATAAAAGAAGGGAGTGTCTCCTATGAAAGAATTGAAAAAAGGATCAAATGAAAAGAAGAAAGTATGGAGTCCTAGAAATGAATGTAAGCAAGAAAAAAGTGAAAATATTTTGGTTAAGAAAAAAATAAAAGAAACAAAAGTACTTGAAAAATGAGGACCCTCTAAAAATAATTATGACAAAGAGTGAAAAGAGGGAAGACACTTGGGATGATAACTCAAAAGCAAAAGAGATGTCAAAATGAGAAAAATAGAGGACCAAAAGAACCTTTGATGTCATGATCCAAGCCTAAGGCCTAGATGTGACATGGCGAATGAGGACCCGAAGGGACCCAAACAAGCCTCTTAGCATATAAATAACACATCTTTGTTCAAAGAAGCAATGTAAACAATAACAAGAGATGTAATAAAAAGGGAAGCGGGACTAAGGGAAGTCTTTGATAATCATTAAAGCATTAAAGAGTCAACCACAAGCATACGTCCATCATAATATCCAACAACACCTCTAACATGGAATGGAGCAGGCGCCAAGATACTTTCCAAGCTCACCCTTATAGTAAACAATGTTCAGCATAAAGAAGTCTAGAAATAGCAAAAGTAATAATGATAGTGCCCTCAGACTTTAGGACTCTCCAAAGCTTGCTTTAATGAATCATACTAGCCACATGAAGGATGATCAAATGGTGCTCTGGTCCCAATATGGTAAATCATGTAGGCATAGAGTATGCATTTATAGGTTTGAATGTACTTTGTATGTAGGATGCAATTCAACATGATATAAGCCAATATAGTCAAAATGCATAATAATAAGCAATAGATAAGTGTAATCTCAATATGGCATGCTTGATCAATGGTTAAAGTAAAACATGCTTGTAAATCATTCAAGTTTCATAGAACATAATACATATGTGGAAAGAGACCCTAACCGGCAAAAGTAAGACCAAACGAGCTACATCATGGAATCCCGATGATCATCCCTCATTGGTAAAGAGGTGGTCTGCTTACAAAGGTAAACCATACTTTACCTTACGGGAGTCCATCCTATTTTGAAGAAGTAACCCTCCTTATAGGAACCCGTCCCATTTTAGAGTGGATTTCATGATAAAGTGCACTAAATGGATCTACTAGTATAGGAAGAGTAAGGTGTAATCCTATATTTGGCACATAGTGTGAGGAAAATAGTATGGACCTTTAAAGATAGTCCATGCCGACATCTAATCCATCAGTGCTAAGTCTAATCGCATGGAATATTAGAAATAATCATACTTTAATCATAAAATAAATAACTCGCAAGAACATGAGTTGAGTAGCTCATAAACATGCTTGACGTCTAATGGTGAGTCTAACTTGAAACATGAGAGTACATCATAACATGAATAGCTCACAAGAGGTTAAAATCGTGGAAATATGGCTAAACTTGATACTTGCAACATCATAGATACTTTTCATGAATTCAATACATACTTGAAAGCCCTTAATCATCAGATTGTCACTTGACTTGTAAATTATAATATATATCATTAATAAGTTGAGAATTCTTGACTTGAGATTTTATCAAACACTTTGTAGGTTCATGATACTAGTTCAAAATCATGCAACTCGAGAGTGAAATAAGATGAGAAAACTTAATGCAAATCAACCACCAACATATAGTAAAACCCTCATGTAGGATACCTTGAAATACATCATAAAATCTCATAATAGATCATAGTTTCATAGTTCAAAATATGCATAGACTCCATCAACAAAGATCAGCTCATAGTGTAAGCTTAAAATAGATAATCATGAGTAATCAACAATACTTGATAAAAACCCCAACAAAAATCATGCTCATAATTCCTAAAAGAGATATCCATAAGTAATTCAACTTGAAAACATGCAATTTCCATGAAAAGAAGATTGGACTTAATGAGTGAAAGGATCCAATGAATGAAACCCATGTACCTCATACTTGGGGTTTCTGGCTATGAGCTTGAAGAGAACTTAGTGCTTCAAGAGACCCTTAAGTTCCAAAGTTAAGCTTGAAATCCTTGAAATTTTAATGAGATATTTGGTCAAGTCTTGGAGAGGTTTCTGTGATGGTTTTAAGTTATATAGAGTTGAAAAATGGCTAAGTATGGGTGTTTTCACGCATAAGGAGGCATGGGGCTATGACCCCAATGCCCTCGGACGCATCAGAAAATATAAGGAAATAATTGAACTGGTTCATGACTTGTTTGCAATGCGAACCCATCACGGAGGAAAACTTAACACGTATTCACGCCCTAAACGCGTCACGGTCTGGGTGCGGACAAACACTATTTTGCAAAAATTAGCAAAAATTATTTTTCACTACGGATATTCTAAATGCTGAGTTACACCCATCTCCTACTAAATTTTGCCCCCTGATCAAGAAATTGAAGTCATATTTTTGATATCACGCATGAATTTTGAGATAATTATAGGCATTTTCGAAGAATATTTTTGGGACGTTTCAATATCTGGCCCTTGGGAAGACTTCAGCTGGACTTGAATGTAAGAAACACATTTAAAAGTCATTTTCAAAAAGCCTCAACATGAATGTCAAAAATTATCATAAAATTATTACCATGAACATGAATGCATGCAAAACAGCATGAGGGTTGAAACTTTGTTATGCCAAAAAATGATCGACTCTCTCTGAAAATTTGATTCGATGCCCAATTGATTTAAGTGCACATCAAATTCCCAAAAATTGAAAGAAACAGAGTCGCCACCTAATTTTAAGGATAATTATAAAAGCGAGATTAAACTTTAAAACCTAATAGAAAAGTTTTAAAATTTCAGAGAAATGGGTAAGGGTTCAATTTCCACTTTGAGAAGAACTTAATCACTCAAAATGGCATGGGTAATTAGGAAATCGAGATTAAACTTTAAAACCTAACAGAAAAGTTTTAAAATTTCAAAGAAATGGGTAAGGGTTCAATTTCCACTTTGAGAAGAACTTAATAAGTCAAAATGATCTCTAACATGTGGTCGACTGACGATTAAGAAGTTGACTAACTTTTGAAAATATTTGTTTGATTTTGAAAAAGTTGACTAGTTAAAAGAAATTGACTAATTTTGGAGGAGTTGACTCAATTTGAAAATATTGATTAAAGTTTGAAAGAATTGGCCAAATTTGAAATAGGTTGGCTAAAGTTTGAGATTGGACTAACTGAAAGGGAATTGACTGAGTTTGAAAGGACTTGATTAAACTTGAAATATTTGACTAAATTTTAAAGAACATGACTAAACTTGAAAGAATTAATTTTTAAAAGAAATTAGCTAAATACTTGATTCATTCTTAAGAAATGCTACAAAATCTAATTTTGTAGAAACTTGAGCTTAGCATCAAAGAGATTAAAAGAAGAGATTAACACAAATGGCAAAGTGTCGGGGAAATTAATTAGATTAAAAAAATAAACAATAAAAGTAAGTATTCAAATAAATATAGATAAGGTACATAAAACAAATTAAAAGAATAGAGTTCAGAGTTTTGAGCCTTTAGCCCATTTCCCCAAGATGGGCTGCTGCAGGGTTTGGGCTTTTTAGCCCATTTCATTGTGATATACCCTTAAAGTATATTTGTTGTATATCAGTTTATACACACTGATTCCTGGCTTCGTTGACTCCATATTTCAACTTCCTATGGTCTGTCCCGTAGCTTATTTTGACTGTAACTAAGGCTGACTCAGGAAAATATGTGGATAAAGTCTCAATGGACTCGGAGCATTGTTCATGCAAAAAGAGGAAAGAGAAATTAGTATTTATCTTATGACAAGAAATTGGGAATATCTTATGACGTGCAGATAGTCAAAAAAAAGTCAACCATGTGATAATCTTAGCAATTGCAAATTTAAGACATGAAACAAAATCTAAAAAAAGGTATAAATATTTCCCTCCATGAGACAAGAGAATGGTATGGGGTATCAGGAGCAAACAAATAAATAGATAAACACTACCTCAAGCTAATCACATAGCTAAATAAAGTTGTAACTAAAAGAAGTAATTTCTCAAAGGTACATGGCAATTGGGGCATGAACACTGCCAACAACATGGTCAGAAGAGTAGGAACACAACAAAACTTGCAACTTAACTTTGTAAGAAAACATTAACTTCACAGACTCACAATGGTATCCTTAACAGTAACGTAGACTCAAAACAGGAACACAATCATGAGTATAGGCTGAAATAAAGTGAAACTATGATTAATTTCACATTGAAAACAGATATGTTAGCCACGAAACTCTAGATTAAGGAGGGAGAAAGTTAAAACGATATTCATAATTAAAAAATGAACAAGTAAATTCAAGAATAAATATGAACCAATGATTACTAATACCATAACTTCAAGTAGTGTTTAAGAAAATTCAAGTTCATATAACTTAAACAGATGCTAAAACGAACCATTTTTGACGAATATAGAGTAATAACTTCATGACTACGGTGAATCGACACTTATTCCAAGCTAAATAGATTGACAAGAATGGAGACTCATCACAGTAAGGTAATGGTAAATACAACCTTTGCTAGACCAAAATGAACCAAAAGCAAGCAATCAGAAAATTAGAGACATCAGCAAAATGGACTGTCGGGCTAAATTTGAGTATTACAACATGTGTTTGAGAAGCAAAATCATTTTGACACTAGTTTGATTCTTAGGAACTCAACAGTAAACAAAAAAGGCAGTAGGAAAACTCTCAATCAGTACAAATATTAGGCTCAACAAGACTGAAAACCAAAAGCAGAACAGGGAGTACCAGCTAAACAAACAAGAGTAAACATGAAAATTTTGGTATTGCTACAAGATTCACATTTTAACTATAGTATATGAGACTTAAATGAGATTAAGAAGAGTGAGGTGAGGTCGTTACCTTTTGATGAGCAGCGTAGTGGGACGACGAGCTTGACAGACTTCTCCACCACTGAAAAGGTCTATCTACACCTTTCTTGACCCAGAATATTTTATTCAAGAAGTCAAGATCAAATGAGTTTTTAGAAATCAAAAACAGCTATGAGAAATTGAGTAAGCTTTGCTGGTGTTTTGGAATTCTGAGATCCACCACCATTTCTTACTCTCTGCTCGCTGTCCTCTTAAGTCGATGAAAAAAAGGGGAGAGTTATAGGAATGAATAGGGTTTTTTGACTTCTTCTCTGACCGCCCCTGAAATGACAAAGAAGGGGAGATTTATAGGAGACGATTATGGTTTGAAAATAGGGGGAAATCAGAGGGCAATTTCGAGAAATCGGGGTATACAAAATGGATTTCAAAATTTGAAAAAATTTGAATCCAGGCGAGACATTGGGAGAGGCGTCAAAAGGAGTTATTGCATTATTGCTTTTGAGGAGAGAGACGTTGTCTTGTTGGGTCTATTGGGTTGAACATTGAGGGTTGTCGGGCAGATGTCAAGGCGTGCGATCGATTATCGCAATTGTCCTTCGCGTCTGGTTGACTGGTTTTGGCAAAGAAGAAGAAAAAGAGAAAGAGAAGAGGGAGAGCGAGAGGGGGCATGTATTGTGAAGGGAAAATGGTTTTGGTTTGCTGGTTTTCTTGGTTTTCTGATTTTTTTTGGTTTTGCTGCTCAAAGAAGAAGAAGGGAAAGAGAAAGGGTTTCACGCGTGAGAGAGAAGAGGAAATAAGGGAATTGGGGGCGCGTGGCCCCCACGTGCGGGACTTATAAAATCTCTTTTTTTAGTTAAATATTTTATTTTTATTTTTTTGAAAAAATGACAAATATTTCAAAATTGTTAAAATTAAATAAATCGGGTAATTTGTAATATGGAGGGTAAAAATTCGGTGTCAACAACTGTCCCTTTCTTTGGATATGATCGATGAAAAAGGTCGTGTACAAAGAAACTTATCATATACAATGGGTAAAAATTCGATGCCAATAGTTGTCGCTTTCTTTGGATATGATCGATGAAAAAGGTCGTGTACAAAGAAACTTAACTAACCTAATTTTTAGCCGACCACATCTTTTGAAAAACGAAGAAATTAGAGTGCTCGGGAATGAGATTTGAGGAGTTAATGTTGGAAGACAGTCGAGTTTTCAAAATTGAGCTCGCCTACATATCCTAGGACTCAGGAATCAGGCTATGTGTAGTTCGACTTTATCGCTTGAAGGGGAAATCTCTTATTCTGAGATGAGCTCTAGTCAAGAGGAGTGACAAACAAATTGAATTATGAAAAAGAGGCTTGCAACCTCTTAATCATAAATGTGGCGCGCTTCACACCCATAATTAAGAACTTACATGGACATAATTTTCAGAACTCTTGGTACATTGTCACTCGGATTAGAAGATTGCCTCCGGTGAGAGTTGAGATCACCGGGATGAGAAACTGAAAACTAACAGACTTGCAGAAATTCTCACATGCCTTCTGACAGGGGTGTGGTTGGATTATGGTGGTAGTCACTTCCCAGCTCGTGTTTGAAAGGTTTGACGCCCCTTTTCAGATTATGTCCCAGTTAGCTGCTAAGAAAAAGTTCTACGTTATGCTGCATCCTACTTGATGATGTCCACACCTATGATTTGTTCTAAGAATTTATCCTTTCGGATGCTCTCAAAATACTAAAACAAAATGTCAGTAAAATTATAATTTGAATTAGAGTTTGCATCTCTTACCATATTTGATATGTATTCTTCTCTCTGGTGTATAGCTAATGAATCAATATGGCACTTTGGGCATAGCTGGAAAATAAAATAGCCCGCTCGGGGCGACTAATAATAAAATGGCACTCCGAGCGCAGCTAGTAAATAAAATGGCAATAGGGGCTCTGGACGCGACTTGCAATAAAATAGCCTTCAGGAGGAAATGAATATATAATGGCCCTGGATCGGCAACTGAAAATAAAATAGCCTTCAGGAGGCAATGAATATATAATGGCCCTGGATCGGCACTTGGAAATAAAATAGCCTTCTAGAGGCGATGAATATGCGGTGGCCCTAGATTGGCAACTGGAAATAAAATAACCTTCTGGATGCAATGAATATATAATGGCCCTAGATCGACAACTAGAAATAAAATAGCCTTCTAGAAGTGATGAATATATAATGGCCCTGGATCGACAACTAGAAATAAAATAGCCTTCTGGAGGCAGTAAATATATAATGGCCCTGGATCAACAACTGGAAATAAAATAGCCTTCTAGAGGCAATGAATATCGAATCCTTTCAATGACTCTTCGCGATGCATAATATATGATCCTCTCCATGGATCTCCGCAATGCATGAAATATGATCCTCTCCATGACTCTCTGTGATGCATGATATATGACACACCATGATGCATCATATATGACTCACCGCGATGCATGATATGTGATCCTCTCCATGACTCTCTGCGATGTATAATATATGACTCACCGCAATGCATGATATATGACTCACCGCGATGCATGTATATGATCCGCTCCATGACTCTCTGTGATGCATGAAATGTGATTCTCTCCATATTTCTCTATGATGCATGATATATGGTCACCGCGATGCATGATATATGACTCACCGCGATGCATGATAAATGAGCCTTTCGGCAACTAAAAAATAAATATCCTCAACATGAGTCTCTGCGATGATATAAGAGTCACCACGATGCATGATATATGACTCACCGCAATGCATGATAGATGTGCCTTTTGGAAACTTGAAAATAAGTATGCAATGGCCCTCTTGGCAACAGAAAATAAATATGCAATGCCCTGGATCTGCAACAGAAAATAAAATATACAATGCCCTGGAACCGCAAGATGCAATGCCCTGAATTACCAACAGAAAACAAAATATGCAATGCTGTGGAACGGCAAGATGCAATGCCCTGGATCGGCAACAGAAAATAAAATATGCAATGCCCTAGAATGGCAACTATAAAAATAAAATAGCATTTTGGGCGCAACTGAAAATAAATGGCGCTCTGGACGCAACTGAAAAATAAAATAACATCTTTTCCACGATGTAAGATGAGATGAGTTGTTGGAAATTTGAGTGATGCAGAACCATTTATGCCTCGATTATTGTCTTGTTGATAAGGCCTGCACAGATTTTTCTGGGTGAAGTGTGGTGATCTTGGCCACTGTATCAAGTTATTTGATCTTCTCCATTAAGAAAAATATGTTATAACTCATAACAGACTGATAGGAAGAGAATCCTGAAAGTGAAAAGAGTAATGAGTAAATATAGAAGTCATCTGGAGTTATCCAGCTTGTATCAGTCTGGATGAAATTTTCAATCTCAACCCTTGCGCTAAATTGTCTTATAAGGCCCCTGTGGGCCCAAAGATGTCTTGCGACTTTAGTTTCTGCATCCAAAGAAAAATGCTTAGTTTCAAAGTGAACTGATCTGTGTTGATTCTTCAATTGTTTGCTCCTCATCTTGTCCCAATGAAGTGCTTTGATCTCCTATCTTCTCGGTTGTTTTTGAATTTCTGATCAGGCTGAGAATCCTTAAACTGGCTTATCAGATTTGTAGCGAAAGTTTGAGGGCAACCTCAAAATTTCTGTCCCAGTTTAGGTATTGTTTGGGATTGACAGCTTGTCAGAAGCACCTTGAGAATTTTTAAGATTGGTTGAAGAAAAATGGATTTTATGTTCAGAATTTTTGAGTTCCTTTCAAAAATTCTATCCCAGTTTCCTTTCTGGGAGTATGACCAAGCCTTTGTGGTGCCTACATATCCTGTTGAGGCAGGAATCAGGTCAAACATAGTTCCCTCCTCGGGAGGTAGAGAAAAATAGAAATTTAAAATAAGGAAATGACCGAGGCCGATATAGGCCTCCTACGTATCTCATTCTTGAGAATTTAGGTCAAACATAGTTCATTAGAGAGAAATGAAATAAAGTGTATAGGCAGGACTTTGCCCATATGATTTTTGAATAGTGGCTCAGGAAGATTGATTTGCTCCAAGTTAGGTCTTCTCATATTATGGATAATGTAGATAAGGGAAAAATAAACTTTTGGAAAGAAGGGGCCGGATGTCTAATTAATCACTTGTTCTCTTGACTCGGTGTCTAGTAAGTGCAACATTAGTTCCTTTGAATGACTAGTCTTTTTACTCAACACAGATAAATCCTATGTACTTGTCGAATGAAAAATAACTCAAAAGGTAAATGTATTAGTGCTTGTTCATAATGAGTAATGTAACGATATCACACAAACAGTAAAGAAACAACTGCAATGTTTGAAGACATACAAACCCACAAATAAGGGAGAATGACTATATGGGCGAATTGTTGCCTATTTAATTTGAGATTTAGGCATCAGGGAGACGTTTTGACAAGATTTTTCGCATCTTTTGAAATTGATGATTCCTTTGTAAGGAAGGATGATGGAGAAAAGAAAAAACTTTTCTAAAATAAGGGGCCAAGCTGAATAAAATAGGCGAAATATTTCCTATTTAGATTCAAGATTTGTGAATCAGTAAAATATTTTGACAAGATTTTTCACATTTTTTGAAATTGATGATTCCGTTGTAAGGAAGGATGGCGGAGAAAAGAAAAAGATTTTCTAAAATGAGGGGCTAAGCCGAATAAAGTAGGCAAAATGTTGCCTATTTAGATTCAAGATTTGTGAATCAAGAATATCCTCAACATGAGTCTCTGCGATCAAAATATTGCCTATTCAAGATTTGTGAATCTGGAAGATGTGTGAATAGACAGAAGAAAACATTTTTTTTAAAAAATTTGATGACTCCTTTGTAAGAGAGGATGACGGGAAAGAAAATACTTTACTAAATAGGGGCCCAGGCCTTGAGAGGCTACCTACGTATCCCACAAAGGAGAAATCAGCCCCTACGTAGTTCGAAAAATATTGAATCTTTTTCGAACGGAAATGAAAACATTCACCTTTGTCAAATGAAGAGTAAAATTTAGAATTTTTAGAGTGGAGTTCGAGTTTTGTGGAGAAACTTGAGACTCGAAGAGTATTTGGACAAACTCTTAATAGTGACTTGATTTATGTGCTTAGGGGATTCTAGAAACTTTTGAAAAGAAGTGGGCTAGAAGTCTTCAAACAAAGCAATATAATCACACAAATAGTTATATCACTTAAACAGATGTTGCGCATTCTAAACAGATATGTGACCCATTTTGTGCCAAGGGTGGGCCTATAATCACACGAACAGTTATAAAACATATCACATAAATAGATATTGCACGTCCTAAACAGATATGTGACCCTTTTGTGCCAAGGGTAGGCCTAACAATTTGAAGGATGTATACACAATTTTAGACGTTCCATTGCCCCTAAAATATTTATACATATTTTATGAATAAACTCAATGGGGATTCATAATATGGGAGAGGGATGGATACAAAAATCAATCCCACGCAAGGGAATAGTCCTAAACTAAATCTTTGTTAAAGATTTCTTCTTCTTGAACTTCTCGATAACTCTGAATGCCTTTGAATGTAATGCTTTGTAGACAACCTTCTTTGATTAAAATATGCTACTAAACTGAACTCCCGACTCTGAGGGACAAAGGTTCGCCAAATAACATATATATCCTTTAAATATAAACATATAAGCATGATCGTCCATTTGGGTAGAGGGTCACATTTGACTCAAGGTGGTCTTTCTAATGGGCCCTAACACGCCTTACGTGCTGGGTCGTCTTAGGCCAATATTTAGAAGTAGGGATTTGGATTCGGTCTATCCTAGGTATCTAAGAGTGGTTTTTGAATGGACCGGGAACCCAGGCAGACAACCTGAGCTGGACATCATGACAAGCATTGGACAAACTACGTACCAATAAAATGTCACTTATTCCGAAACGGGTCAAATATTTGGGGATTCGGCTGCGGGATCGCAAAACCATCCTCCCAAATATGCAATATATAATAGGAAATGCCATGAAATGCAAATAATAGTTTAATATAATAATTAAACAAATAAAGTAAATAAAGAAATATAATCAAATAGTTATTCAAATAACCTAATCTAATAGTAAGAACCTAATTGAAAATCCCCAGCGGAGTCGCCATTTCTGTTATCCCAAAAAATGACTGACTGTCTCAGGAAATCTAATTCGATGCCCAATTGATTTAAGTGTGAATCAAATTTCCAAAAATTGAAAGAAGTAGAGTCGCCACCTAATTTTAACGATAATTAGAAAACCGAGATTAAACTTTGAAACCTAACAGAAAAGTTTTAAAATTTCAGAGAAATGGGTAAGGGTTCAATTTTCACTTTGAGAATATAATCACTCAAAATGGCCGCTAACATAGGTCAACCGACGATTAAGAAGTTGACTAACTTTTGAAAATATTTGTTTGATTTTGAAAAAGTTGACTGGTTAAAAGAAATCGACTAATTTTGGAGGAGTCGACTCAATTAGAAAATATTGATTAAAGTTTGAAAGAATTGGCCAAATTTGAAATAGGTTGGCTAAAGTTTGAGATTGGACAAATTGAAAGGGAATTGACTTAGTTTGAAAGGACTTGATTAAACTTGAAATATTTGACTAAATTTTAAAGAACTTGACTAAACTTGAAAGAATTAATTTTGAAAAGAATTAACTAAATACTTGATTCATTCTTAAGAAATGCTAAAAAATCTAATTTTGTAGAAAAGTGAGCTTAGCATCAAAGAGACTAAAAGAAGAGATTAACACAAATGGCAAACGTGTCGGGGAAATTAATTAGATTAAAAAACAAACAATAAAGGTTAGTATTCAAATAAATACAGATAAGGTACATAAAACTAAATAAAAGAATAGAGTTCAGAGTTTTGGGCCTTTAGCCCATTTCCTCAAGATGGGCCACTGCAGGTTTTGGGCTTTTTAGCTCATTTCGTTGTCATATACACTTAATGTATATTTGTTGTATATCAGTGTATACACACTGATTCCTGGCTTCGTTGACTCCATATTTCAGCTTCCTATGGTCTGTCCCGTAGCTTATTTTGACTATAACGAAGGGTGACTTAGGGAAATGCATGGATAAAGTCTCAATGGACTCAGAGCATTGTTCATACAAAAAGAGGAAAGAGAAATTAGTATTTATCTTATGATGAGAAATTTGGAATATCTTAAAGACGTGCAGATAGTAAAAACTAAAAGTCAACCATGTGATAATCTTAGCAATTGCAAATTTAAGATATGAAACAAAATCTAAATAAAAAGGTACAAAATATTTCCCTCCGTGAGACAAGAAAATGGTATGGGATATCAGGAGTAAACAAATAAAGAGATAAACACTACCTCAAGCTAATCACATAGCTAAATAAAGTTGTAACTAAAATAAGCAATTTATCAAAGGTACATGGCAATTGGGTCATGAACACTGCCAACAACATGGTTAGAAGAGAAGGAACCCAACAAAACTTGCAACATAAATTTGTAAGAAAACATTAACTTCACAGACTCACAATGGTAGCCTTAACAGTAACATAGACTCAAAACAGGGACAGAATCAAGAGTATAGGCTAAAATGAAATGAAACTATGATTAATTTCACATTGAAAATAGATACGTTAGTCACGAAATGCTAGATGGAGAAGGGAGAAAGGTAAAACGATATTCATAATTGAAAAATGAACAAGTATATTCCAGAATAGTAATGAACCAGTGATTACTAATACTATAATGTTCAAGTAGTGTTTAAGGAAATTCAAGTTCATATAACTTAAACAGATGCTAAAGTGAACCATTTTTGATGAATATAGAGTAATAACTTCATGGCTATGGTGAATCAACACTTATTCAAAGCTAAATAGATTGAGAAGAATCGAGACTTATCATGGTAAGGTAATAGTAAATGCAACTTTTCCTGGACCAAAACGAACCAGAAGCAAGTAATCAGAAAACCATAGACATCACCAAAATGGACTATCGGGCTAAATTTGAGTATTATAGCATGTGTTTGAGAAGTAAAATCATTTTGACACTAGTTTGATTCTTAGCAACTCAATAGTAAATAGAAAAGGCAGAAGCAACACTCTCAATTAGTACAAATATTAGGCTCAACACGACTGAAAATCAAAAGTAGAACAGGGTATACCAGCCAAACAAACAAAAGTAAACATGAAAATTTTGGTATTACAACAAGATTCATATTTCAACTATAATATATGAGACTTAAACGAGATGAAGAAGAGTGAGGTGAGGTCGTTACCTTTTGATGAGTAGCGTACTGAGATGATGAGATTTATGGACTTCTCCACCACCGAAAAGTTCTATCTACACCCTTCTCGACCCAGAATTTTTGATTCAAGAAGTCAAGATCAAATGAGTTTCTGGAAATCAAAAATGGCTATGAGAAATCAAGTAAGCTTTACTGGTGTTTTCAAATTCTGAGATCTACCATGTAGCTCACTCGCTGCTCGCTGTCCTCTTAAGTCGATGAAAAAAAGGGGAGAGTTATAGGAACGAATAGGGTTTTTTAACTTCTTCTCCAGCCGTCCTTGAAATGACAAAAAGGGGAGATTTATAGGAGATGATTAGGGTTCAAAAATGAGGGGAAATTAGAGGGCAATTTTGGAAAATTTGGGTCCAAAAAATGGATTTTAAAATTTGAAAAAATTTGAATCCAGGCGAGACATTAGGAAAGGGGTCAAAAGGAGTTATTGCATCATTGCTTTTGAGGAGAGAGACGTTATCTTGTTGGGTTCGTTGGGTTGAACGTTGAGGGTTGTCGGGGAGCTATCGAGGCGTGCGATCAATTGTCGCAGCTGTCCTTCGCGTCTGGTTGATTGGTTTTGGCAAAGAAGAAGAAGAAGAGAAAGAGAAGAGGGAGAGTGAGAGGGGGCATGTATTGTGAAGGGAAAATGGTTTTGGTTTGCTGGTTTTCTTGGTTTTCTGGTTTTTTTGGTTTTGCTGCTCAAGGAAGAAGAAGGGAAAGGGAAAGGGGTTTCACGCGTGAGAGAGAAGATGACATAAGGGAATTGGGGGCGCGTGGCCCCCATGCACAGGACTTATAAAATCTCCTTTTTTTTTAGATAAATATATATTTTTTTTGAAAAAAAGACAAATATTTCAAAATTGTTAAAATTAAATAAACCAAGTAATTTGTAATGTGGAGGGTAAAAATTCGGTGTCAATAACTTAAGACTTAAAATCGTACAGTGGACTTAGATTAGCACCTTTGGCTTGAATAGTGTTGAAAAAATATGGATATCACTTTCTCATGTCCGCCTCGTCTTCCCATGTGGCACTTTCAACTTGTTGGTTCCTCCAAACGACCTTGACGGAAGCTACATCTTTGTTTCTCACCCTCTTCACTTTTCTATACAAAATTTCCATCGGAACCTCCGTATAGGTCAAATTATCTCCTACAACATCGACAACATCGAAGGTCACTATAGCACTTGGGTGACCCACACACTTTTTCAACATGGACATATGGAAGACTGGGTGGACCATATTTATCTCCATAGCCAACTCCAACTCGTATGCAACCTTGTCCATTCTCCTCAAAACTTTATAAGTAATCATAAATCTTGGGCTTAATTTCCCTTTCTTACCAAATTGGACCACACCCTTCATGGGTGAGACTTTCAAGTATACCGAATCACTAGCCTTAAAATCAAGATCTTTTCTCCTCAGATTGGAGTAAGACTTCTTTCTACTTTTTGCTATTTTCAATCTATCCCTTATCATCCTTTCCTTCTGCAAGGCCTCCATGAACAACTCCGAACCAAGCAAACCCATTTCCCCTGCTTCAAACCACCCAACAGGTGACCTAAAACACATACAAAAAGAGCTTCAAAGGGAGCCATACCAATGCTTGAGTGGTAGCTATTGTTGTAAGAAAATTCAATAAGTGGAAGATGTTCATCCAACTACCCTTAAACTCCAAAACACAAGCTCTAAACATATCCTCAAGAGTTTGGATAGTCCTCTAGGCTTGACCATCTGTTTAAGGATGAATAGCAGTGCTAAGCTTAACCTTGGTATCGAGACCTCTTTGAAATGACCTCTAAAACTGAGAAGTGAATTGAGCACCCCAATCTGATATGATAGACAAGAGGACCCCATGCAATCCTACCAACTCATGAATATACAACTTGGCGTAATCTTCATCCTCTAAAGGTAGTTTTGACCGGTAAGAAGCAAGCCGACTTCATTATTCTATCCACAACAACCCAAATAGAGTCAAAATATTTCCTACTCATAGGCAAGCTAACCACAAAATCCATGATTATCTTTTCCCACTTCTAAGTAGGAATCTCTATATCTTGCGCTAGGCTATTCGGCCTATGATGTTCGTCTTTCATTTGTTGGGAATTATGACATCCGAATATGAACTTGACACTGTCTCCCTTTATACTGCCCCACCAATACACCTCCCTGAAGTCTCTATAGATCTTTGTAGAACTAAAGTGAATGCAATAGGTTGAATTATGGGGCTCCTTCAAGATCAATTCTTTCAAGTCATCCATATTTGGCACACAGAATCTACCTTGGTACCTAAGAGCACTATCTCCCCCTTGGGAGAAAACTTCCACTTTACCATCTCTCACCAAGGGCTTCAACTCTAGCAAGGCAGGGTCAAGATCATAATTTGCCTTTATCTCCTCAATCACGGAAGATTTAGAACCATCAACAACTACAACACCACCATTATCAACTTCATGCAACCTAACACCAAATATAGCTAACTGGTGAACCTCTCTAGCTACCTCCTTGCCACCATCATCAACATGTGCTAGATTACCCATGGACACTCTACTTAGAGCATTGGCCGCCATATTAACTTTGTCAGAGTGATAATGCATACTCATATTATAATCTTTAAGGAGCTCTAACCACCTTCATTGTCTCAAATTAAGATCTTTTTGGGTGAACACATATTGACGACTCTTGTGGTCGGTATACATATCAATATGAACCCCATACAAGTAGGGATGCTAAATTTCCAAAGCAAATACCATGGCCGCCAATTCATGCTCATGGGTGGGATAATTCTTCTCATGCACCTTAAGTTTCCTAGAAGCATATGATATCATCTTACCAGTTTAGATCAGCACACACCCCTATCCAATTCTTAAAGCATCACAATATATAACAAATCCTTCCAACCCTTCCATTAGAGCCAAGATAGAAGAGAAGACAAGTTTATCTTTCAAAGTTTGGAAACTCTTCTTACATTCATCGGTCAACACAAATTTTGCCTTCTTTTGGGTCAACTTTGTGATGTGTTGTCAAAATACCACATATTTGATATCTAAAATATAGGATTTTGTGTGTTCTCAATGTGTCTTTCTATGGTTTTTATGTTTTTTGTGTTTGTTTTTACAGAAAATATAAGATGGCTTAATCTTAGAGAAAAGTAACAGATTTTGTTGAATTCAAGGACCTACCACTATAAGTCGTACCCTAAGCTACGGGTCCTAGGGGATGATCGTAGTGATTAATAGCTTCCAAAATAAAAATTTGAGAAATTAAAGTTTAGCCATACGAGCCCAAGATATGGGTCATAGTCCTCAGTATGACTCATATAAGAGGACCTCATAGATATTAATAGTGTTGATTTAATTTGGACCAACAAATGCAAGGTTAGACTATGAGAAAGCACTACAGGTCATAGACCAAACAACAATTCATAGTGTGGAACATAGCAGTTAAGTTCAACATGCGAAGTGCTGACTACGAAAGCTGGATTAAGCTCGTAGATCACCCTACAAGTAGTAGCTACGAGCCGTAACTGTTGTAGACCAGATTTTCTAATTTATTTTAAGGGCCTTTTTTTAAATACTATAATTAAGGGTTTCTAGAAGAGAGGAATCAGATTGTAGAGAATACAAAATTTCTAGAGTGAATTTTTTAGCTTTTTAGAGTAGATAACTAGGGTTTCACTTTGAAGACCCAATTTAAGGATTGTAATCACTTGTAATTCAGCTTCATTATTCAAGCTTATGAATCCAAAATCAAGGTGGTTTATTATTCTTCATGTTCTTTGGGTAATCTATCAACTATGTCTATTTTATTCATTGTTTTTGTTATTGCCCAAGCTATGAGTAGCTAAACACCCACAACTTGGGGTTGTGGGAACCATGAGTAGCTGGCTTGAATTAACCCTGATTATTTGCATTCCTTTAGTTGGTTATTTGCATGTATTATCCATTTTCCTTTAGATTGGTTGTTGTTTGATTATGGCCAACATCAAACCCCACCTCATGTCATGATCCCAACCAAGGTAGTGATTAATAGAAAAAGGAAATGGGTGACAACATTCGATTAATGTGTTCTAATCTAATCTACCAAACTTGACCAAAGAGAGGTTGATTGGGATAATAGGTAACAGTTAATTTGACTCACAATGGTAGCACCATGGTGAAATTCTACCTTAACCTTTACCAAAGGGCTGGAAGAACCTAAGTTACCATTCTGCATGAAATGTCCTAATTGAAGTTATGTTATCTGGGTATTTGAGTTAGTGAATCATGGGGAACATAATTCCCAAGTTACTTCTCAAATTTATTGTGTCTTCATGATTTTTAGTTGAGTATTTATAGTTATTTTACTCCAATTTGCAGAAACCTCCCCCTTCTAGATCATCCATTATTGGTGATTGCTGAAAGGTTGGAGAAAGTGGTCAACATAAATCGTACATAGGGGATGAGAGACATGTCAACAACTACGAGCTCATTCTTAGTCAGTACTAGTTTGGCGCAAGAAAAGATAAATGAGGATATGATGCAAGAGCTTGCTCAGATTAGTACCACTATAGAGTTGTTGATGAAGCAAAACTGAGAACGTATGAATGTTGTAGCTCATCAGCCTTCACAAGCAATAGTGATAAGGTGTCTTACTATTTGGAGAACACTTATTTTATCGCTAATTAGGTGGCGGGTTTATGGACTAACACATAAAGGTCTAACAAGGACTATTGGTTCTAAGATCTAGGAAACTAAGGTCAAAACTTTCATAGGGATGTCACTTTCAGAGAAAACAATCAAGAAAGCTATTATGACAGGAATAGGGGCCAGGACAGAGATGTTGATTTAGCACACAAAGATAGTTATGAATATGGTCCACATGTACCACCATATAATCGAGATAAGGGTACTAGTAATTCCCTATTTGAGAAGATATTTGATCGACTGATGAAGAAGACTAACTCTCAGGATGAAGTCATAAAGGGGATGAAATCTAAAATCCTTAGTACTAATCAGAAAATTGAGTTTCATTCTATTGCTATCAAGCAGCTGGAGAAATAATTTAATTCGATCAGATGTCAACTCAACTAAATAGGCATCACAAAGATACATTGCCCTATAATGCAGTTGAGAACCCAAAGAATGAGGGCTAGTATATGGCAGCGACAATATGTGGTGCCAAATAGGCCATTGACCCTCCGATGCCAGTTGATGTGATGATGTTCGTGAGGATATAGTTAAGGGTAAAGATGCAGAGATTGGACATTTTCGTGCCAACAATGGAATAAATTATCACGTCCCAACCTATGGATCGTGACTGACACCCGTTTGGGGCGCCCAAACGTAATACCAAATCAAAATCCAGATGAGTTACTATTCATTTTTAGAAAAATTTGGGCAGAGTTTCCTTTGTTTGATAGACTAGCCAACCTGAAATAGGTCATGACCCACAGGTCGTGACATAAATGAAGCAAAAGTGATACCATAGAAGTTCAAACCCATTCCTAGACCTCACCCATCTTTCCCTGAAAGACTTAAATAGAAGGAGGAGGAAGGTAAATTCTACCAATTCATGTACATACTGAAGCAACTCTCCATCAACATTTCTCTTATAGAAGTATTAGAGAAATTGCCTAGGTATGCAAAGTTTAAGAAGCACTTGTTACCAAGAAGAGGACTTTGAGCCAAGAGCTCTTCCAAGAGCTTGAGTATTGTAGTGCGATAACAATACGGTCCTTAGTACGGAAGGGAGAAGATCCCAAAGCATTCACCATACCCTGCACCATTGGTGAGGTTGAGTTAATAAGGGAATTATGCGATCTAGGGACCTACATCAATCTAATACCTATTGAGGCATTCAAGAAGCTAGGCTTGGGAACCCCTACGCCTACAAGTATCTGATTGTTGATGGCTGACCAAATAGTGAAGGAGCGTGTGGGGATATTATATGACATCGTTGTAAAAGTGGAGAAACCCATATTCCCTGCAGACTTTGTGATCCTTGATTGCTAATTTGACTTCAAAGTCTCAATAATCTTAGAAAGGCCTTTCCTGGCCACTGGGCGAGCACTAGTGGTTATGGAATTAGGCTAACTCAAGTGTCGATTGAATGATGAAGAAGTCATTCCCAACATCTATCAGTTGATGAAGAGGTCCAATAACTTGAAAATAGAAGTTTGGGCACCAGGTGATGTCTGAATAACCTAGCTCTCTAAGTTATGCCACAACAATAAATCAGGCGCTACTTGGGAGGCAACCAAGATATTTGATTTTTGGATTTGCTTGTTGTTAATTCACTTGTGTAAGTTCTTGATCTTAATTAACATGTGTAAGTGCTCTATTATATTATTACATTTCATGTCTTGTATCTACATAAATCATGAGTAGCTAAATCCACAACTAGGGTTATGGGAACCATGAAATACTAACAAAGTAAAGCTGGATAAGTCATAGCTCTTGGAAAATGTGCATGCAAGTATTAATTAACTCACTTTGTTTTGTATGTTTTCTGATGCTGGCAAATATTAGAACCCGCCTAATGTTACTGACTAGACTAAGGTAGTAATGAATAGGAAAATAGATTATTTCACAAGATTCCACTGATGTGTTCTCAGCTAATCAACCAAGCTGGCCCAAGTAGAGGTTGTACTTGGACTAATAGATAAGGGTTAGTGATGCACACTACGGAGATGGGCCAAGTTACATAGTGAAATTTGCTTCTTGTCAGGGCCAAAAAGTTTGGTGAACTTAAATTACTATCCTACATGCTACACAGTAGAAAAGAATTAGGTTATCTGATGAATAGTAAGTTAGGGAATCATGGGGAACAAAATACCCCAGTTTTATTCCATATTAATTTAACACTTGTGTTAGTTTGGTTTACTTTTCTACTAATGGGAGTGATGTGTTGTCAAAATACAACACTTTTGATTCTTAAAACTTGGATTTTTTATGTTCTTAATGCGATTTTAGTTGGTTTAATGTGTTTTTGGGTTATATTTGTAGGATTCAAGGGTTGGCTTTGATTTTTGGGAAAAAATACACAAGTTGCTGATTTTTGATGCAGTACGAGACCCTTTATGGGTTGTAGATCATTCTACGCATCGTGAAGTGGTTTCGTGGACAAATCTAGTGAGGGGACAATTATGCTAAAATGCAGACGGGCCATGTAATGATTTATGAGTCGTAGAATATGATTCGTTCCCTAAGGATTAGATATTTGGACTTTCTGGAGATTCATGAGATGAAACATCCCTATAGAGGGGGTGTGATAGTTTTGAAGTCCAGTTTTCTAGTAGCTTTGTACGAGACCCCGAATATTGGCTGTGCAATGCAATACAACTCGTGAACAGACCCAGCTACCCTATTTTGTTTAGGACGTGCATTTAAATATTATAAATAATTTTTTTAGGTTGTTTTTCAGAAGTTTTCTCATAGTACACAGAAAACTCAGAAATTTGAGAGAGAAACTAGTGAGATTACATTGGAGAGCATTGAGAACACTTGTACTTTAGTTGCATCTTTAATCTTGTGATTCTCTTTGAATTTGGATTTGCTTGTTCTTAATTCAATTGTGTAAGTGCTCTATTAGGTTATTCCAATTCATAATTCTTGCATCTATACGAAGTATGAGTAGGAAAATCCACAACTAGGGTTGTGCGAACCATTAAGAACTAACAAAGTAAAATCGAATAATTCATGATTCTTGGATAACAAAGTATGAGTAGCTAAATCCATAACCAGGGTTGTGGGAACCATGAAAAAGTAATAAGGTAAAATTGGATAATTCATAATTCTTAGAATGTGTGCATGCACGTATAATATTAGAACCTACCTAGTATTACTAACTAGACCAAGAAAGTAATACATAGGGAATGATATTAATAAACATGATTCCATTAATGTGTTATCATCTAATCAACCAAAATGGGTGAAGAGGATGTTGTTCAGGGACTAATAGGTAAGGGTTAGTAATGCAGACTATAGAGATAGCCCAAGTCACATAGTGAAATTCTCCTTTTACCTTTGACCAAAGGGCTTGGCGGTCTTAACTTATCCTTCTGCATGCTACATGCAAGAAGTGAATTAGGTTATCCACTGATACTACGTTAAGGAATCATGGGGAACACAATACCCTAGTTTCTGTCCATATTGATTTTGTTCTTGTGTTATCTAGGTTTAATTTTCCATTGATTATTGCAACTTCCCTCTTTGGGCAATTAAGTCAGTTAACTACTAAAATTGCGATAATTGAATTTCTCTTGCATCTACATATTCCCTTAAGTTCGACTCTAACCTCGGTTAGTTTCTATTTCATGACAACGATCGTTTTATCCTCAAAAAGGATGTTTAACTTGGGCAACATCAAGAATTTGGCATTGTTGGCAGGGAATACAAACAGACTTAGTTAATTCATAGTGAGTCGAGCATTAATCCTTATTTCCCACATTTTATATTTTTGTTATTTTTTATTTTGTTCACAGGGTACAATTGTAGTGTATGGCAAACATGCAAAGTTGAGGCAGACTCTTAATTCTGTTGACCAGGGATCTACAAAATGTTGAAGAGAATGACCCATGATCATTCTAATAATATTGCCAATGCATCTCAGAATAGGAATGAGAATAGAAATACTAATCATGGGAATCTACCTCCTCTTGAGGACATTGCTCCATAACCTCAGGATTTTTATGCCAATGCTTATTAGTGAAATCAATATTGGCTAAATCCTATGGATTTGGAGGTAACTGTGACTATTGTGTTTCCTCCACTACTAGCAAACACAAAGTTCATAGTGTCAAGTGTGTTACTTCAGATGCTACAGAACCGTGAGCTACTTGCGGGCTTACTATCAGAGGATCCTCATAGCCACCTATACTATTTTGCATTCCTCTTCAAGAGTATGAGGGGAACATAGAATCTGTCTATGGGTGTTATTGGACTTTGAATCTTCCCATTTTCTCTTACAAGCAATGCAACATTATGTATATTTGTACTCCTGTAAAGTTCGATCACCAGTTGGGCAGATTTGCAGAAGGCCTTTTTGGAGAGGTACTTCCCTAGATTGAATAAGCTCAAGTTAAAGGACCAGATCAATAACTTTGTGCGACTTCCTAGTAATTCGATCAGTACTACTTGGGAGCAGTTCAGGAAATGGTCGAGGAGTGTTCCAGACTATATGACAATTGATGTGCCTTGGTATCTTCCAACATTGCCTTGATGAGAACAATCAGGCTTGTGCTAACACTATCACGGGTAGCATGCTCTTAGATCAGCCATTTAAAAGGATAGCAGAATAGTTGGAGAGAGTGGTCAATGCTAATCATACATGGGGGCTTAGAGATAGAGCGTCTACCAAAGGTTTGTGTGTCATAAGTGTTGGTTCAGAGAAAGCAAAGATCAACGAAGAAATTTATTAAGAGCTTGGCCAAATTCTCACAGGTTTAGAGGTGATGAAGAAGTATAACCAGCAGCGAGTCAATGTAGTGGTTCATCAGCCTCCACATGTACCCATGTATGATGAGCCTTATTATGAGGAGGACACATGTTTTTTTGATGATCAGACGGGGGGTTTCTGGACTAATGCCCAAGGGTCAAATAAGGACTATTAGTGCCAAAGTCAAGGAAACCAAGGTCTAAACTTCAATGAAGATGGATCTTTCAGGGCAACCACAGAGGACACTATGACTGTAATAGGGACCCTTAGAAAGATATTGATTGGGGTCAAAGTGATGGATTCAGAATGGTCTATATGCCCCACCACATAATCGTGATGCACATACAAGTAGCCCAAGAATTGAGGAGATGTCTAATCACTTATTGAAGAAAGGTGAGACACAAGATGAGACTCTGAGGGGAATGAAATCTAAGATTTCTAGCCTTAACCAGAAAATTGAGGCTCACTCTGTGGCTATCAAATAGCTAGAGCAATAGTTTAGTCATGTGTAGACTCAAATTGATCAGGTTTAGAGGGGTACACTACCACTCGTGGTAGCATAAGCACCATTAATCCTCCCATGCCAGTTGAAGAAGATGATGTTTGAGAGGAGATGGTTTAGGCGAAAGATACATATATAGGAGATGATCGTGGCAAAGATGGGGTGAGTGAAGCTATTAATGCACCACAGAAAGTGAAGCCCATTCCTAGGCCTCCTCCTTTCTTCCCTTAAAGAATCAAAAAGAAGGATGAAGAAGGCAAGTTCAAGCACTTTCTCTCCATGTTGAATAAACTCTCCATCAACATCCCTCTAATTCAGGCATTGGAAAAAATGCTAGGGTATACGAAGTACATGAAGGACCTTGTGACTAAGAGCACAATGTGAGTCAGGAGCTTTCCCAAGAGCTTTAGCATTTCAGTGCTATTGCTACAAGGTCCTTAGTTCAAAAGAAAGAAGGTCCCCATGATTTCACCATGCCCTGCACTATTAGAGATGTGGAGTTCGCAAGGGCACTTTGTAATCGAGGTGCCAACTTTAATCTGATGCACTTTGCGGTTTTCATGAAAATGGGATTGGGAGCCCCTACTCCAATAAACATGTGGTTATTGATAGATGATCACACGATGAAGAAGTCCATGGGGATACTATATGATGTATTGGTCAAAGTTGAAAAGTTTATATTCCCCGAAAACTTTGTGTTCCTAGATTGCAAAGTGGACTTCAACATCCTAAGCATCTTGGGAAGACCATTCCTAGCCACTAGGCGAGCACTATTGGATATGGAAGTCAGTTAACTCAAGTTCAAATTGAACGACAAAGAAGTTCTTTTTCAATATTCTCTAGTCCGTGAATTGGCCAACTCATTTGAAGAATGAAGTTAGATCAATTAGTGAAGTTTGAGGTACCAATTTGTCCAAGTTGTGCTACGATAATAAATCAAGTGCTACCTTGGTGGTAACCCAAGGTATTTGATGTAATAAGTGTAGTTGCAACTTTATTTTCAGTTTTTGGACTCATAGGTAGTTTATTTTCTTGTATTTATATTGTAATTTTAGACATCGAGTTGGTTGCATATAGGGTAACAATGTGTTCTATGAAGAATATTCAGGTATATGGCTAAGTCAGTCATTTTGGCTGAGAAGAGCATTAGGAAGAGTCTCTATTACTGGTTCGACGAGCCGTAAAATACTTTACGACCAGTACACCATCTTATAGAGATTTCTAGTGAGCAAAACGTTATGCACTCCAGTCCACGAGCAAATTTTACAATTCATTGATAAAGTTATAGGTCTTGAATGGGGCTCATGGACCCTAGGTAAGTTTTCTAAAACTTCTCTAAGTTATGAGGTTTGTACGACCAACTCTACGAGTTATACATCACTCCATGACTTGTAGACTGGTCCGTCAAACCTAACCTAGAAATCTAAGGTTTAAATGTTCTACGAAACCACGGGTCACGAGCCATAAAATACTCTATAGCCCATAATCGGGGTATCGTAGAGTCCAGGCCCATTTCAAACCTAATTTAGATTTCTTTGTACTCGATCAAGGGATAAATAATGAGATCAGATTATTTGGAACCCATTTCAAACCTAATTTACAAGTCTACTTGGCCAACCCCACCCCCAAGAAATTTCAACCACTGACGGCGATCATACACCTATTTTTCGGTAAGATATTTTGATGACCTAGGGTTTTAGTGCCTCTTCACCTCCTTCATCTTTTACAAGTTAATTACCTAACTTTGTAAGTTTTTGGTTAATTAATTTTCCTATGTTTGTATGATTAAATTTGAAAGTATGTTTGGAATGGTAGTTTAGACACGAAACCCATCTGTGAAATTTGAATTATGTTTTCCCTTGTTTGAATATTTGTCTAAGTCCAGATTTAAGTGTTGTGTCCTTGAATAGTGTGATTGGCACTTATTGAATGACCCTCCATGTGTGATAAATTGGTTTTGTGTGTAATTTGGTGGGTGATAACATAGGTGCGTAATTTTGTAGTGGAATTGTTAATACATGGTCGAAAGGGTTGCGGAAACATGCTTAATCATTTTTGATAGGGGATACATATTGGATAATTTGGGGTCTTGGTTGAGTGTGAACATGATGTTTGTGTGTGCGTTTTGCTACAATGCTATTAGAATAATGTTTAGAAATGTCATATGTGGTTCATTGTGATGGACTTAGAATCTCAGGTAACTGAGTTTCTTTTCTATGATTGCCTTTTATGGCCCATGGAGCATTACCCGAGTCGTAATTACCGCTCGTACAAGATTCCAAAAACTTAGAGTTTTTACATATCCATCATATGAGACCTTTTATGAGTGGTAGAACACTTTATGGCTTGTAAAAAGGTCTTGTAGTTCCCTCCCTATAATAAGTTCAGAAAATGGAACTTTCTACGACTCGTAAATGATTTTACGAGTTGTACCTGGTCTCGTAGAATTTTCCAATGACCAAAAATTATTATGATTGCTATTTCATGAGAGCTCTTTAAAGCACGTAGTATGCACTATGACCCAAAAAAATGCTTTTGTAAACCCTTTGACAATTCATTTTCTAATTTGTGGCTCTAACCAATGTGCATCAATGCTCATATTTTAGGTACTATGGCCCCAAAGGTTGGACACGATGAGATTAGGGCCCTAAAGAGGAGTCTTGGAGATGAGTCTTCGGGGATTGAGCAGACTCTAGCCCTGAGTGGATCATGTTAGGAGATTGGAGTCAACCAAAACTTGGAGGCTACTAAACCTCAACCTAAAGAAGCCACAAGAGTTGGAAAGACTCAGGCTCTTGTCTTCTACACTCCACAGCCTGATGAGGTAAGAAATAACAGGAGTGATTCTATTGAGATGACTCCATCCAGAGAGGAGTCTAACTTTGGGTCAAGATTCAAAGATGGATCAGAGACGAAGCCCTCCGCCTTACCTCATTTATCACAACCTGACGCTCTCACTAGTCGGTGGTGTGTTGAGGGCATATAGATGATATATGCTGAGGATATCCAACAGACTAAGCAAGGCAAGCCAGTTTGATCTATTTCTTAGGAGCCCTAAGTCATCCCAAATAGACTCAACAATGTCCTCAGTCTCCAGGACATGCTGATTAGCTATGGGCTCGAGTGGCTGACTAGATCACTCGGATGATACTGTTAGACTAAGGTGAGGGAGTTCTATGCTTTATACGCAAGCATTATTCACAAGACTCATCCCAAGGGAAAGAATCCCCTTGGTTAGCCTAGATTGATCGAGATGAGAGTGAGGGGCTGGTAGGTGGATATATTAGAGACTACCGTCCGTTGTATGATATTTGGCCCAAAGTTTCCTGCCCCCAGATCCACCGTAGAGTTTGACTATGGCATGGGGTAGATGAGGGACCCACTTGATGAGATGGGCGGCTAGTTATATTATTAAGAAAGGTCTGGAACCTACCTGGGTCACCACACACTAAGAGCCTATTATCAAGGCGTCACTCAATTTCCTGATAATGTTTTGGTGGGAGGTTGTTAGATTAAGCATCTAGCCTATGCTTTTCGATAATACCTTGATGTTTGAGCATGTAGTACTAGTTGGAAACATCTAGCCTATGATTTTCTTGCATGATTTCATCTCTTAATTACATGGTCTTTTATCCCCATTACACCCCCTAAGTGTTTGATAAAATGTCCGGCTAGGGTTTCTTGCAGAAATGAAGGTCCAAAGCATGAGGTATGATATGAATGATGTTATAATGATGAAATGAGCTTATGTAAATGATAAATTCTATATAAATTATTGTACTAGAGTATGCCCAACCAGGGGTCCAAGAACCCAGATAACCGAGATGGTAGCTTGTACCTATTACCCGAAGGAAGGGTTAGTACTTCTCTACCTAGTGATGGAGTGTCATCATCACTATCTGAGTTGGGCGTTTGTACTCATCAACAAAGTGAAGGGTTAGTACTTCACCACCTAGGTGACGGGGTAGCACTATCACCAATCGAGTTGGGGGTTTGTACTTATAAACCTAGTGAAGGGTTAGTACTTCTCCACCTACATGATGGGGCGGCATCATCACTAACCCCAAGGATTTTGTACCTTGGAAACCTAATTTTGTCTATTTTACACATATGATATCTTATATAAGCATGAGTTGCTTAACCATGTTTTACTTTAGCATTGATCATACATGCCATATTGCTATATTATACATATTGCCTATTGTTATGTATTTTGATTATGATGACTATTCTTTGTTGCATTGCATTCTACATACTTAGTATGTTCAAACGTACTAATGCATACTCTTGCCTACATGATATCACCATGTAGGAACTTAAGCCCAAGTTCACCATCCTCCTCCATGTGGCTAGTTTAGTGCTACTAAAGCTAGTTGGTGAGTTCTCTATTTCGGGGACCTTGATCTATGTTTTCCCTTGGCTTGTATTAAGACATTCTACTTTATGTTATATTTTGACTATAAGGGTGAGCCCGGTTACTTTGTCTTGGCCCCCGCTCTATCCATTTATTTAGAGCTATTTGTTGAACAAGTTTTGTATCTATGATTTGATCATTGACTCCTTATCTCTTGATGATGATGTTTTACATGCTATCCCTTAGCCTCTTTGTCCATTATTCTTACTTTATGTCTTTTACATGCTTTCGCGACCAATGATGTATACTGACTAGTTAAGAGGCTTGATTGGGGTCCCTTCGGGTTCCCCATTTGCCATGTTAGGTTAGGCCTTAGGCTTGGGTCATGACACCTTAGGCCTTCAACAACTCAAGATACATTACCAGGACATTTCATCAAAAACTTGGTGGGCGTGCAATGCTAGTGTAAAACAATGCAATTAAAGAGTGAAATTATGTAACAAATCATAAAGTAAATCATCCACCAATACTTGGTAACACCATCATGCAATATGCATCAAAACTCTTCATTAAATCTAAAGATAGATCTAAGATTCATAGCTCAAAACAGGCATAAACAATCACACTTTTACAAAACCCCAACATAGTTCATAGTTAAACTCATAATAGAAAGCCCATATGTAAAATCAACTGAGAAGCACGTAATTTAGATGAAAAGAAAGCTTGGACACTATAGGTAAAAGAACCCAATCGTTTAAAACCACATACCTTGAATTTGGACAATTAGTTGATGAAGATTGGAAATGGAGACTTGAAGCTTGAATGAAAATCTTAAGATCCGGATAATTTTGGGACTTGAAATTTGGGGTGAAATGTTTGTCTATGTGTTTGAGTGAGTATTGGAGAATGTCTTGTATGATATGAAGGTGAAATATGGCTAAGTATAGGTATTTTTATTTATGGGAAGGCATGGTACTTTTTGGGGTTGTTTCAATATAATATGAAGTAATCAGCCCCAACAAGAATGCAACAACGCATTAAAACACCATTTTCAAAATCTCGACATAAGTGTCAAAATCATCATGAACTTGTTAACATTATCATGAATGCATGAAAATGACATAGGGGCTGAAACATAAGATTTGAGATCACAAAAAAAGGACTTGACATATTATTATAAGCTTGAATAGAATGAAAGAATCATGGATATCGCTCCTCCATGCCCGCACCGACTCCCTAAGAGACACTTTCGGTTTGATAATTCTTCCAAAGGACCTTGATGAACACTACACCCTTATTAATCAACTTTTCCCACCCTTCCATCCAATACCTCCACCGAGACCTTCCCCTAAGCCAACTTATCCTCCACAACACCCATAACTTCAGAGAGTTCTATAGGACTAGAGTCACCAATACATCCCCTCAACCTACAAACATGAAGAACCAGACAAACCATATCCCTATCTTTAGGCAATTCCCATTCGTAAAAAACCTCAATAATCCTCCTCGATACTCTACAAGGAAATGCAAACCATAAAAATCAATTCCCTCTCTTGCAAAATCGGACAACACTCTTCATGAGTGAAGCCTTCAAATAGACCTAATCACCTACTTAAAAGTCAAGATCCCTTCTCCTCACATTGGCATAGGACTTTTGATGACTTTGGGCTGCTTCATCCTTTCCCCTAATCAACCTCACCTTCTCAATAGCCACCATAACTAGATCCAGACCCAATAAGTCATTTCTCCCACTTCAAACCACCCAACCGGGACATACAACGTCTACCATATGGAGTCTCAAAAGTAGCTATGCTAATGCTAGAATGATAGCTTCTGTTAGTCTCATCAAGATCCCTCTTTCTCAAGTCATCAACACTGGGCACACATAACCTACCTTGGTACCTATAGGCACCATCTCCCCCTTGGGAGAAAACCTCCACCTTGCTAATGCTCAACAAGCCTTCAATTCTAACTAGGAGGGGTCAAGATCTTGCTTTGCTTTTACCACATTAACAAAGGAAGATTTTGAACCATCAGCAACCACAATACCACTACTATTCACCTCTTCCAACCTAACCCTCAATCTAGCCAACTGTGGACCTCCCTGGTCACCCCTTTGCTACCACCATCAATATGAACTGGGTTACCCATGGACACCCTACTCAAAGCACTGACCGTAACATTAGTGTCACCGAGATGTTAATGGACAATCTTATCATAATCCTTAAGAAGTTCTAACCAACTTCTTTATCTCGAGCTATGATCTTTTGGGTGAAAACATATTAGAGACTCTTGTGATTGGTGAACACATCAACATGAACCCCATACAAGTAGTGACGCCATCTCCCTCTTGGGAACATTTGTCCTTCATCAAATTTTTGAAGTAAATACCGATGCGACCAACTCAAGGTCATAGATAGGATAATCCTTCTCATGTATCTCAAATTGTCTAAAAGCATAGGCTATCACCTTACCATTTTGCATCAACTCCCAACCCAAACAAATCTCGGAGGCATCACAACACACAATAAACCCTTCCAACCTTTCCGACAGAGACATGATAGGAGCGGAGACAAACTTATTTTTCATGCTTTGGAAACTCCATTCATACTCATAGGTCCACACAAACTTAACCTTCTTTTGGGTCAACTTAGTCATGGGAGAAGCAATAGAAGAGAACCCATTCACAAACCTCCGGTAGTAACCCGCTAATCCCAAGAAACTTCTAATGTCTGATGGGGTCAATAGTCTAGGCCAATTTCTAATCACACCCATCTCTTTAGGATCCACCTTACAAAAATACTAATGTCCGATGGAGTCAATGATCTAAGCCAATTTCTAATCATATTCGTCTCCTTAAGATCCACCTTAATACCAACCCCCGACATCACATGACCTAGAAAGATGACCTCCTTCAACCAAAATTCAGGATTCTCATACTTAGCATACAACTTCTCTTTCCCAAAGATTTGCAACACTACCCCCAAATGGTTCACAAGCTCTAAATAAATCAATACTTCATCACTAGAGACCACCACAAACACAACAAGGTAAGGATTCAAGACCTTATTCATGAGATCTATAGACATAACCGATGCATAAGTCAAACAAAAAGACACCACCCCAAAATTCAAAACTTTAGAAAGGACATTTACTAACTCATTGATCACCGAAAACAACTCAATAAAAAATAACTTAGGTTCAACACTACTAACTCTTACAAGATGATAGATGCAACCCATAGAGACCAATTGTACATTAAGACAAGAAACAGACTTACCCTTTCACAACCACATTACAATCCCCCACTCAAGGATGAGTTTATTAGGGAATTATAATCTAACTCTACAGGCCCTACAATCAAAGGAGACACAACATATATTAAACTAATCCATCCTAAGTATGGCATTAAAATCCACCACATCAAAGCAAACAAGACAAAATGCAATACCTAATGCAATATGAACACGGAACAATATCTATGAATTTTCTAACAACTATAGACTCAACAAAGGGGTAGACTCCAAGCATTCACACACAACAACTTGGGGCACACTTGAAGCCCACTTGTAACAAGAAAGAATAATGAAATAAATAGTGGTACCCGGGCCCATCATTGCAAACACATCAAAGCCAAATGAAATTTTAACATACCGGTAGTGACATTGAGTGCCTCATCCACTTCTTGTCTCCCTTGATGATCATAAAAGTTAGTGTGCCATCGGGCACCACCTTGTTGACCTTCACCTCTACCCTTGAGTTAAGCATGAGGATAACAGCTAGCTTTGTGCGCAAATCCGCCACAGCCAAAGTAAGAATTAGATATCTTCAAACATGGGCCACCATGCCCTTTCCCACACTTTTGGCACCTATGCTTTGCCACCCCTCAAAACATCCTTTACTCTTATTGCATTTACAAGGTCAATCCATTACCTTATGACCCATCGCCCCACAATAGTAACAAGCATTAGTACCCCTCAAGCATGGGCCATCATGGCCTCTACCACATCTTATCCACCTAGCATAACGCACCATACCACCACCACCTTTGGGACTTTGGAACTTTCCCCAAAATGAGCGCTCTTGGCCCCACTACTACTCCTCTTTCCATTTGAAGTCTCGAGGACACTCACTTATCAATTGAGTTGGGTTGTTAATTTTGTCACCGCTTTGGTCAATATCAATAGAGCATTGAGAAACTCCACATTCTATATATATCACCATCTTGAGTAGTTTCAGACGTATTCCAAAATGCAAAGATTAAATTGAGAAATAAGCTTTAGGGGACTTAACTCTATTGCATGACATAAATCTAGAAGAAGGGAAACATTTCCTAAAACACCTCAAAGCCTCCCATTCATAGTCGTGGCATGCTTCCTAACCATGAATAAGACTCTAATCGACGAGATGTGTTGGACTCCAAGGACCATTAACAACCTAATACTCTGATACCAAATTTGTAATGACCAAAATTAGGACCTCGATGTGACACGACGCATGGGGAGTTAGAAGAAACAACAAGTAAGCCTCTTAATATATTATTACACATCTTTGGTAGTGGAAACAATTAAACACAATAAATGAATAGAAATAAGCGTATAGAGGCGAAGGGAAAACCTTTATTCATAAAAACATCAAGAGAGTTAAAGAAAGTCAAGCTTATTAGATCATCACATACTTGTCCAACAACACCTCTAAACATAGAACTTAGGGGGGCCAAGACAAGTAGCCGGGCTCACCCTCATATAAATGACAATAGGTAATTAAAATATACAAGATATAGTCTAAACATAAGCATGAGAGAAGATAGATATTGTCCCCAGACTTGAGGACTCACCAAAAGTTAACTTGAACATTCTGCCTAGCCACGTGGAGGAGAATCAATAGGAGCTTTGGTTCCTACATGGTAATATTATATAGGCATAGAGTATGTCTTAGTACATTTGAATGTACTAAGTATGTAGAATGCAATGCAACAAGAGATATGCAACGTAGGCAAAATGTAATATCATAAACAATGGATAGCATAATAACAATATGTCATGTATGAATGATTCTTAAAGTAAAACATACTTGTATAGAACATATTACACGTGTAGAAATAGACTATCATTATAGACCAAGCAACTAGGTACTTAGAATCTAAGGTAGACAACCCCTTAGAAGTAGAATCTAAGGTAGACAACCCCTTAGAAGTTATTGAGGTACCAACCCCTGAATTGGTTGATGGCATACCGCCCCCATCCAAGATGATTGAGGTACCAACCCCTCAATTTGTTGATGGCATATCACCCACATCCGAGATGATAGAGGTACCAACCTCTCAATCTGTTGATGGCATATCATCCCCATCCGAGATGATTGAGGTACCAATCCCTTAATTGGTTGATGGCATACCACCCCCATCTAGGTGGTTGAGGAATCACCCCTCAATTAGCTATGATCAACTCATAATACAATAGATACTTCTAATGACCCAAAACAATAGCCACTACTCATGACATCAACACAATAGACACTACTCATGACATCAACACAATAGACACTACTCATGACATAAACACAATAGATACTACTCATTACATTAACACATTGTCATCACCCTTTAATCATTATAAAGTCACTTAACTCATATGCCAAGCCTTAGGCCTTCAACAACTCAAGATACATTACCCGGACATTTCATCAAACACATGGTGCGCATGCAATGCTAATATAAAACCATGCAATTAAAGAGTAAAATCATACAAGAAAACTTGAAGTAAATAATCCCACCAATACTTTATAACACCATCATGCAATATACATGAAAACCCTTCATCAAATCTCATGATAGATCTAAGATTCATATCTCAAAACATGCATAAACAGTCATACTTTTACAAAACACCAACATAGTTCATAGTCAAACTCATAATTGAAAACCTATATGTAAAATCAACTTAGAAACATGTAATTTAGATGAAAAGGAAGATTGGGCACCATGGTTGAAAGGGCCCAATGGTTAAAATCCACATACCTTGACTTTAGAGAATTAATTAAAGATTTAAAATGCAGACTTTAAGCTTGAATGAAATCCTTTAGATTTGGATGAGTTTTGGGACTTAAAATTTGGGGTGAAATATTTGTCTAAGTGTTTGGGTGAGTATTGGGAATGTCTATTTGTTTACACATGGAAAACCTTAGGCCCAAGACCCAAAAGCCTTGGACCAGAACACAAAAATTGAACAAAATTAACACACTAGCACACCCTCACTATTTTTTCATCACTTTGAAAAATAAATTTTTGATACGATCATTCTAAAGTTGGGGTTAGAACCATTCCCCACTCAATTTGACCCCCCGATCAGGAATATGAAGATGAATATTCGATATCACACATGGATTTTGAGATTTTTTTTTTGATTTCGGGTACTTTTGATGCACATTTTTAAGTACTTTTTGGGGTCATTTCACTGAATCTGTTCAACTATCGTGGCTATTATTTCCTTGATCTTTTGGGATGTTTTGTGTAGAGGATCATGAATCGCTTTCGACCTAGGCTCACTCTAGTGCCGTTTTGGAATAGGCTCTAAAGTATGTCTTTTAGAAGGTCTTGATCTCTACTCCTCCTCCTCTGAGTTAGACCAGGTTACATTGAGTAGTTCATCTCCATCACTCTTGGTTTCTCGCTGCTCAACTAATTCTCCTTTACCCTTTCCTCGCACTTCATTTTGAGGTTGATGAGATCTTATTTCTACTCCATCGGGAGCTATCACAACAGCCCTAGCTTCTAAAGATCCACCTCTAGTAACTTGCTCCATGGGTTTACCCATTCCTGCACTATAATTATCTCCAAACTTCTTATAAGAGGTAGAGATAAAATAATCAAGTGTAAGAATTGATGATAGGAGAGACATTCAAAGTAGACAAGTAAATTAGACTACGGATCATGCTCAGCGATTTGTCTGACTAATTCTGCGATCAAAAAGACCATTGCCTTTTGCATACAAATTTCAAGCTGAAGGTCACTGCTACTTTTAGCGATACTCTTGCACATTCAACAATATGTTGAATTGATTCTTCAATTAAAAAGGTTCATCGTCGAAAGTTGCAACAATCACTCAAGAAGATCTGCCAATTAAGGTGGTGCATGTGAGAATTAGGTGCATTGCCGAGTGCACTGAGGCACTCAAAATGACCATTGCCTGTGGTGATTGGAAAGGCCCGTCCTCCATTCACTCATATTTGAAAATCTCATAGGTCACATAGATAAAAATCACATGCTAACCCACCACAACACATCAATACATGCTTAATTATTAATTATCACTATCATAAGGCTTGCATGGCGATACACCGAATCAAACGATGACTTACTTTTAAGAATGATGTCACCCAACTATTATAGGGCATGTTTGATGATTTAAAGGAGATTAAAGGTTACGTAGACTTCACCCAGAGCCCATAAGAACAATCAATCCAAACTAGCAAGCCTTTTCAACAAAGCATTCACATGATCATGACATCATCACAATTGGGGCAATACCCACAAAAATCTACCATTAAGCAAGAAATCCTTCATTCATAAACCTAACACATCACCAATTTCGACATTCATAAGAAGATTCCAAAACCCGTAATAAATCACCCATTCATGCAAAGAGGGTTTTAGAATAACTATACAGATCTACCCACTTAAATTTCAACAAGATTTTCAACCCTTAAAGCATGATTACCATATTACAAACCCTTATCAACTTCATAAACAATGGCTTTCATTAAAAGAACTAAAACAAGGGCAAAAAACATACCTCTTAAGTGGTGAGACACAATGATATCTACAAGAATTCCTTTTGATGAATAACCTCAACCTTTTTGTGAAAATTTTTTGAAGAAAAGAAAAGGTAGGATTTTTGGCTTGCAAAAGAAGTGAAAAGGAGGCAAGATTAGAAGTGAAGGGGCCAAGGAATTTGATAAGCCTTAAGTGGGTTGGTGAGCATGCATGTTCAGCAATACCGAACCACACCTCCTTGCATAGTTAGCACTGTGCCATGTATTCTAGGGACCATCTTTTTTAACAACATGCATATGTTTCCCTCCACCTTGAAGTGTGGTGGAATTAACCATCGCTAATTGGTTTTAGCGATTTAATCAATTGACATTTCGTTCACCAAATTTGATAGCACCTCTATAATTACTAATCAACTTGAAAGGTGGTCTAACTCCTGCTTATCATTTTCACTTAGCGATAATCTGAGTAGTTCCAATTGATTGCGCATCCCAACTCTTGGCTCCAATTTTTCTCTTTTTCAATCCAGCATAATTCAACACACATTATTCAAACTAGAAAGTAGTAAATACTTATCATGGGTTGCCTCCCAAGTAGCGCTTTAGTTAACGTCATGGCACAATATAATTTCTCTTTTTATCAAGTCACCATTGATTGGCCCATTAATGACAATACCTCAGGATCATCTATCGATTTTAAAGCTTCGTATATGTTGAAAACAACCTCCTCATCATTCACTCTAAACTAAATATCTCTACTTTTAGCATCCACCACAGCTCGACCGGTGGCTAAAAATGGCCTTCTAATGATTATTGGCACATCCGTATCCACCTTGCCATCTAAAATAACAAAATTTGCTAGAAGAATAAATTTATCCACTTTCACCAACACCTTATGTAAAATGCTCACACGTTATTTGATGGACCAATCAGCCATGTGTTACTGCATTATGGTTGATGAACGGGTCGCCAATCCCAATTCCTCAAATATGGCTAAGGGCATGAGATTTATACTTGTCCCCAAGTCGTATGGCGCTTTACTGAATTTTAAGGCTCTTATGGTCCATGGAATGGTAAAGGCACTTGGGTCTTCCTTCTTTTCGACTAATTTTTGTGTCAAGATTGCACTGTAGTTGTGAGACACTGCAATTGTCTCATACTCGAGAGTTCTTTTCTTTGTCACTAATTTTTTCATGACCCTAGCATACCCTGGCATTTCAATCAATGCTTTGACAAGTAGAACATTTATTGACAATGAGTTGAACATAGAGAGAAATTTTTGAAATTTAGCATCTTCTTCTTTCTTCAGCCCTTGCGGAAAAGGAGGATCAACCTTGATTTGACGTGTTTTCAACCTCACAGCTAGACTTGAATTTTTTGGCATGAGCGTTCTTGTCATTGTCCGCATTATACCTATTGTTTTCTTGCTTATTGCTATCATGATTGCTGAGAACATCACCATTTACAACATAAGCCTCATGCTTATCATCTTCCACCACAATCACATCTTCTTTTTCTTTTACTTCTTTAAAGCCTTCTTCAATAACAAGTGATGGTTTAGTTCCTTCAACCACTTTCCCACTATGCATGGTTATGGAAAAACACTACTAATTATTGCCGGTTGGGTTAGCCACTAGGTAAACCTTTTTTTGGACATTTGATCATATTACCGCTCCAATAAGAAAGTGGTCGTTGTCAGCAATTAACCTAACCGAAGGTTAGGGTCGAATTCACAGGTAATATAAGGCTTGACTACAAGAATTCACTATCAATTATTTTGAGTATTTATAAGTAAAATTTCCATTTGGGGTTTTTTACAATTCGAAAACAAAAATAAAATAAATGCTATGCTACTATGCTAGGTAACACTCAAATTTAGGAACAACTTGGGAATTGTGTTCCACATGATTCGTTGACTCAATTACCCTAGACAATATACCTGATTTTAGGAATTGCGTGCACGATGGTAACTTATGTTCTTCCAGCTCTCTTGTGAAGGTGAAGGTCAAATTTCACCATGGCATATGGTCGGCAAGCATAGTGTGTCAACTAACCGTTACCCATTGTCCCAGTCAACCTCCCCTTTGTCAGGTTTGGTAGATTAGATGAGAACAAATCAATCCAATCCTGTCATTTACTTTCCTTTTCCTATTTGTCACAACCTTGGTCAACATCATGATAGTAGGCAGGGTTTTATGTTGGCCACCACCAAACAACAATAAAAATGAAGGATAATAAACAATACATGCAAAACCTCAATCATAGAAATGCAATTAATCTAGGTCATCTTAAGTCAACTACCTGTAGTTCCCACAATCCCAAGTTGTGGGTGCTTAGCTACTCATGGCTAAGGCAAAATCAACAAGAATGCAAATAAAATACATAGTTAAGAATTTTACCCAAAGCAATGAAGAACAATACCACCACAACTTTCAAACCACAAGCTTTGATAGATGGAGAATAAATACAATGTAAGATTTGGAATCCCCAAAAGTGGATTTTCCAATTGAAAATGAGAATCTATAGTAAAACCCTAAAATATTCTAGAGAGAATATTTAATGTCTCAAATCTCGAAACTTGAATCTCTCCCAAAATAAACCCTAACATAAAGTAATTATAGCATTTACAAACTTAACCCTAAAAATTACACAGAAAAGACTGTAGGTAGCACGTACGACTCGTAGGTATGACTCATAGTGTAACCTACGAGTCATAATCGGGGTCTTGTATCAGTCACTTGGCATTTTGGACTTGACTGTTACCACCCACTAGTATGAGTCATTACTTGTGCTATGACTCATATACTCCTCTCATAGTCGTGGCCTTCAGTTTTTGGTGCAAAATTTTTGCTCTCTGTTTCTTGCTACAAGTCCACCTATACGAGTCATAAAGAAACTTACGACTTGTAGAGTGGCCTTGTAGGACTGACCTCTACTTAGCAGATCTATAATTTTTTCTCTCTGTTTCTTGCTACGAGATCACTCTATGATTCGTAGCTTAGGCTATGACTCGTAGGTAAGCTCATATGTCCTGCACTTTAGCAAAATCTGTAATTTTCTCCCAAAATCTTTCCAACCTACTTTTTTTGCAATAACAACACAAAAACACATAAAATCCATAAAAAGTCGCATTAAGAACTCACAAAATCTGTTGTTTTAGGCATTAAATATGTTGTAACTTAGAATTGTTGCTTGTTCTCAAGTGACGACTCAATTTAAGCAAACAATGAGAGATACATAGTAGTTGTACTAATGGGATATATATCATTTACTATAATTCAGGTACCCAACTTTCATTTTCAAAACAAAATTGTAAAGCTACTAAGCAAAACAAAAATACAAGGACGTATCTGGTAACCTAACTATGATAGGCTAAGGAGCATCAACCATACACAATCACTGTGTTAGTGAAATGCTAATCAAGCGGTTCAAATGCCCTCACATAAAAGAAGCCTTTATTACACACTCAAAAAACATTTAGAATTTAGGAGCTGAACAAGCATTCTCATTCTCACAAATGAAATTTATAGAAAATAACTCTACACCATAGGCTTGCCTCTAAACTCAACTTTTGGATTGGTGACACAATGAATTTTGATCACTTTAGGACTTAATGGCTTGTAGCATAGGCTTATGGGGCTTTGGTATGGCGTTTTAGGCAAGTAGTGACTAAAAGCTATCCTTGAACCATGTTTACCCATAATTTTACCTTCTTCACCCAACCATTTTCACTAAATCCACCCTTATTCTCCTACTTCAAGCTTTCCCCGAGTGCTGTCATTCTCTTTTTGCAGCTGTGCCTTCTTTTTGACTCATTTTTTCTATTCTCTTCAGTCCAAGACACTTTTCTTTTCTTTTTCCTTACCCGGCTCATGACTTTTCATTTATTTTTTTATTTCCCAACTAACCATCTCATTTCATTACTTTACCACAATAAAGGCCACCCTCAACTTAGGTTTTCAGCCTCAATCAAAGTTCACATGTTCAAGGATAGACCAGGGCTAATATCAAGGTATTTCATAAAACAAGGTCCAACTAGCTTTGTGTCAAGAAAGAATAAGTGTATGAGAGTCTCAAACATTTAGAACAAGGGATTCACTAACACATTTGGTAGATCTTTTAGGCAGAAGTGGACTCACTAGAAGAACAAAGGCCTAAGATCCCTTCAAAATTGACAACATCACCAAAATAATCTTAGAGTAATAAGGCAAGTTCTAAGTCTATACATGATACATGAATGCAGCAAAATACGCTCACAACACACATGACATTGCACACATAATCAAGTATAGACCCACAAATCATGCTTCAAGCCTCAACTTACCTTCTTCTTATTAGAACAAACATCACCAGATAATCGTATATATGATTGCAAAAATAACTAACAATCTCAAAATTTTTTAAGGGTACTAAATTTTCAATCATTTAAAAAGCATTTGAATACTGTATATATATGACAATAGCTAATAACTACTTTATATTTGCAAATTATGTATACTACCTAAACATGCCAGTTCAACAGAAATTAAAACATCTAGAAGGAAAAAGAAATAGGACAAAAAAACCTTGGGATCAAAAATAGGGAAAGTTATGGATTCGAGGCTACTCAGACTTCACCTTAATAAAAACCAACATTTTAAAAATAAACATCCAAAACAAAAGTAAAAACAACATCAAAGGCAAAACATTAAAACAAATCCGAAACCAACATAATGAAAATATTTTCCAACAAAAAGAAAAAGTTATCCACGAGTAGAAAGTAAGGGTTGGGGTCAAAAAGATGAAACATCATGGTACTCAAGCACCGGTGTCAGTTTGGTCAGTAAGGTTGCAGGTCATGACCTCCTCCTTAGTAATTTGGGCCATAGCTATACGTGAACAACCCTCTCCATATGAAGTTTGTTACTCCCTATCTCTCTATATAGCCATCATCAGTAGTGACTCCTGAACCACTACCTCTGGTATCGGCTCACCGATAGTGCTTCTGGGGCATCAGGTCTAAACCTCTTCCTCCTTGCATCTAGGTGATCAGTCTCAAGGGGCCTCTTCCCCTGGGCATGTGGGTGATCCTTGAATAAGAAATGATATCATCACTTGTCAGTGCCACCTCTAGGACTGTAACAGGAGCTGCTAATATTTAAAATAAGTTAGCCTTAAACTTGGCCAACTTCTATGTCACTGCGCTTGTGTCAGCAGATCGAGCACCCTCAAGCATCCTCTAGACTCTTGCCTCGAATGCATCTACTCGATCATCCACCTCTCTGACCCTATCATATATCAAATCGCAAGGTGAATGCCATTGCCCTCTCCTCTAAGGCCTGGATTATCTGACTGACTTATGGTCTGATCTGGCTAGCTAACATCTATAACTAGAACTCCGTTGTAGAACCCTATGCACCAGTGCCTGAAACGCAATACCAGAGATAATAAAATTAATCGGCATAGTAGATGATGTACCTGTGGGTATATTGGAAGATGTTGGCACTCGATCTCAATAGCTGGGGAAGGCTCTACAGTAGCTGGAGTAGTGCTATTGGTGATTGGAGTCGAACCCTGACTCTGGGCTCAATCAAGAATGGCTTTGGAATGGGAGGTACAACTGCTCTCTGTAAGGTAACAAGGTTTTTATCAGCCTTGATTAGGCTAGGATTCATGACGCACGTGACCTCTATGTGCTGGTCCTATTGGGGGTCAACATGAACACCTGCTTAATGATAGTGAGTTGCTCATCTGGACGAACTCATGAATCTGCTCAGAGATAATCTAAGCCCAATCTATCTCATAAAAAGATATGATGCTGGCTAATAACATGACTCTCTCTAGGGTGATCACATTATCCATGAAAGTAGGTCGGATATGCCAATGGATAATTAACCACCAAAACTTGGCCCAAAAAGAGAGGTAGACTTTCACTATCGGACCTGCATGGTTTGTAACCCATATCGGCTCGAACCGCTCCTCACATATCTTGTTACCAATCTATTGCAACAACTTAGTCTTGGCCCAAATGTCTTTCTCATTCACAAGTTTCTTTATTTTGCAAATGCGACCATCATACTCTGCGGTGGACTAAGTTACTCTATAATTGGGCCCAAACTGAACCTATCGGATCATCTCCTCCGAGATATCAACTCTCCACCCCCGGACTGACACCACTCATAATCTAGCCTACTCAATTGGGTTTTTCTTCTTTGGTAGGCCTCGGTGAAGTGTGACAAGGTAGGCTGCATAAAACTCACGGACTAAGTAAGGGGCATACATGCCCAAGTGTTGTTTACTCCATCATAGTCCGTGCTTATCTATCTCAGCATCTAACCTTGGTACCTTATCCAAACCAGATTCATTTAGCCTAGACTCCTCCTGGAACTATCTAACTGGTTTGCCCTATCCTTTTGGCTCTAAGCCCTGGTCGAAGATATCTTTTATACCAGCAACATACCATATGGGGTGAGCCGGGAGTGTGATTGTACCTCCTTCTGTGGAGCTTGTGACCCCTCCTCAGAATCTATCTCAGTGTGGGGGGGTCTTCTATGGTGAGCTCCTCTCGTACCCATCACCATCTCCCTCCTTGTCAAACTGGGAGGGACTCTCAACTTCTACCAGAGCCATAGCAATGCGACCTCTTGTTTGAGGCACATTTGCCTCAGGGTCTATACTGACTCTGTAGATATCCACAAAGCCTTTTGATTGCTCGGTCTCAGAAGATTCATCAACCAACCTCTTTTGAAACATTTGGATTTCTCGTTTATCTTTTGGAGGCATTATATCTAGAAACCAACTGCACGTCAGAATGTGAGCTTCAAGATGTTTAACCAAACAGTGATCATATTACAAAGAACAAGAAAAAAAAACTTAAACATAGAAACAAAACACAACTAAAGAAAGTTCACTGATGCAGTTGCAGGTTTCCAGATACGTGGCACAGGTATGACTCGTAGGTAGCCTATGAGTCGTACAATAGTCTTGTAATGTCAAGGTGCCTAAAAAAATATCATTTTGATCCCAGATATGAGCCATAGGTACAAATCCTAGGATAACTTATGAGTCAGAGTCTGGGCTCGTAGTACGAAATATAATACAAGTTAAATTAAGGTAGATCCTATGAGTCCCTTACTATGAGTCATAGCAGATATGATAAGTCATAGGTAGGTCTCGTACGGTAAGTGTTAAGGAATCACAGGTCACTGTTGCCTCCTACGAGGGGCCACTACGAGTCGTAGGGTAACCTATGCCTCATAGTGGGTCTTTATAGCAGACAACAGAGGGCATCTGCGATGCCTTGAACCTTGCCACAAGAACAACAAATCAATAAAAATAACAAATAACCACCATCAAGGCAAACACACAAATTTTTTTCGAAAAACTCAAGCACACAAAAAGTTTCATATTCCGAACATTTCAACCTCAAATAGGAGTTACCCCATACAAATATAAAACCCTTCCCAAATTTACATTCGAAGTTACCCAATGATAACGATCTCTAAACTTATCCATATCAAAATGACAGTTTATTAAGATTTAAGAAGAATTCCATACACTTTCAAATACGACTAACAAGATGTTTCGCATTAAAATCTACCCACATTTCCCCAAATCCAATTTCGAAAATAATTTTCACGGTGATCATACAATAATTAAGCACTACACCTAGATAACCATTACGCTAACAACTACAACCACCCAAACAAGATTTCCCAACAAGGCTCAAATCATTACAGAGTTTTTAAAAGATTCGAAACCCAATTCTCATATCTAAACAAAGGCGTAATCACATTGTTATGAATCCTCATTACTTAATCAAGCACATAATTATCTTTCAAGAATGAAATTCCCCACAAAAGTGCACCAATATTAACCATGAGACCTACCAAATGAGAGACAGAAATTCCACCGAACATAATGAAAAGGGAAGGAAGATGTAGAAAACATTAGGGAAAATGGGCTTGCCAGAATTTTTGCCAAAAATGTGATGTGGGCAGTAGGAAGTTAGGTCAGAACAGTGATTAGGGGTTGGGAATTTCTGATCAACTTAGGCAAAAGAAATTGAAAATAGGGGTCAAAAATTAACTCCTTTTATACTCAAGCAGGATACTTTTTAAAATTCTGTACATCGATTCTACGAGACCCCGACTACGAGTAGTAGCATGTCCTGTGACTCGTAGGTGCTGGTCTCATAGTAGGCCCCAACACTTAAAAAAATTAGTGTTCATACCTAGGAACAACGAACCCCACTTACGACTTGTAAAGGCCCCTATGAATCTTAAGATTGGCTTGTAGTGTGTGTGCCAACTTTTAATACTCACTGTTTCCCTCTACAAAGCATGACTACGACTAGTAGTAGTGACTATAAGTCATAGGCCTGCTCATAGAGGTTGCTCTCTATGCCATTTTCTCACATCTTCAGTTCTTAACATCTAACTGTAGACCAAGTTTCAAAATGCTACAATCTTCAAAATATCACAAATGAATCAATGTCTTTCAAATTTAAAACACAGAACATGTTATCACCTAAAAATTTCAAAAACCAATCTAGCTTTAAAAAAACTAAAAATCGTCACCCAATTCCATGTCTATCAAGGCTCTTCTGGTGGCCATAAATGGTCTTCCAAAAATAATAGGCACCTCAAAATCAACCTCACAATCAAAGATCACAAAGTCCATGGGAAAGATGAATTTATCAACTTTTATAAGCACATCGAGATGTATTCCCTCTAGCATTTTAATGGTTCAATCCACCATGAACAATCGTATTTTTGTCAGAGTCAGAGTACCAAGCCCAATATTTTTGAATATGGTAGGAGGTATTAGATTGACACTCGCTCTTAAGTCACAAAATGCTCTTGTAAATTCAACATCACCAATGGTGCAAGGGACGGTGAATGCACTGAGGTCCTCTCATTTTTGAACAAAGCAATTCATCATGATCGGACTACATTGTTAGAGTTCCTGTGAGAACTCTTGGCTCAAAGTGTGTTTCTTTGTCACCAAATCCTTCATATATTTGGCGTACCCAGGCATCTTCGCCAAAGCTTCTAGAAGGGGAATGTTGATGGATAGTTTCTTTTATATTGAGAGGAAGTGTTTGAATTTTCCCTCCTCTTCCTTTTTCTTAAACCTTAGAGAGAATGGAGGTACACTCCTCTTCCCGCCGAGCCCCCTTTCTCCTCGGTCCACAGAGACAAAATGTAGGACTGGTGCCAACAGTTCATCACGGAAGAAAACTTAATTTTTTCGTGCTCTCTCACTTCTTCGCTTTGCATCCCAACATTCTATGGACCTTCTCCCTCAACCCCAACTTCACCACCAATACCCTTCTCATAAACTTCATCCACAATCACAAACATAGGGGGATAAGTCATGACCGCTATGCAATGCCCATCATTCTTTCAGTTTTGAACCGCATTGCTTGGTAAGGTGCCCTTTTGTCATTGGTTTAATTGTCAAGAAACATGCCTAAATTGTTGTTCCAATTGTTTAATCACCATGGAGAGATACTCTATCTTTTGGTTTCTACTTAAAATGTCCGATTTCATTCCCTTCAAGGTCTCATCTTGGTGGTCGGCTCTTTTCAACAACTTGTCAAAAAACTTTTCAAGCCTCGAGGTACTAGGCACGGTATCACGGTTGTGGGGCGGCACATAAGGACCATTTCTATAGCCATCTCTTCCTCCCCATTCGGCATCCGACACTCTCTCCTTTTCATTGTAGCCACCCCAGTTGTATCTATAAGCACATTCACGGTTGTAGTTCCGGCCTTGATTCCCGGAACCTTACGCCCAATAGTCTGAGTTGAACCCTTAGGGGACAAGCTTGGCTATTCTCGCCAAGTGCCCGATAGAAAATCTCAACCAAGGCATCATCAACTATCTTGCGATTGGGGATCATCCTCAAGCATTTGGTGAATCTCTCCTATGTAAGTCTAATAGAGTCGCCCGACAATTGTTCAAAATTGTTTATTTGATCTATGAGCTTTAGCTTCTTTGATCTTGGGAAATATCTTTCTAAAAACACTCTCTGAAGCTTTACCCAAGTTGTTATTTTACCCTGAGAAAGCTCACATAACCACACAGCTGCATTCCACAAACCTATGGCATCAAGAGAAAGATTTTGTGTCCCCATAACACTCTTGAGACAAAAACCACATTATGGATATGACAGTGGGGATCCTTTGAAGGTAACCCTGTGAATAACCTGCGGTTTTGGAGCATTTGAAGTAACCCACTTAACACTAAGAACTTAGCATCTACTGCTAGTAGAGACAACACTATAGCACCAGTAACGTCTATGGCAATAGGGTTCAAGCAATATTGGTTCCAACCATAAGCATTCTCATTCAAATCCCTAATTTGTGGCTGATCATCCCTCGGGGGTGGATTTTCTTCTCTTTCTATATAATCATTCATATTCATTTCTTTCTTAACTACGATATCCTCATTCACTTGAGCCATTTTTCAAAAAAGTAGATGGATCTCCAAATTGATCGGAGCTAAGGGAGTGCCTTGGCTCCTTGTATTAGGCATACAAACTTGTACACCCTGTAATTAAAATCAAACAACAAAAATGAAAATAAAAGTAAAATACACGAGAGTCTACAAACTAATTCTTGAACTAAATAATAGTGAAATCAAGTCAAAACCTAGCTATATTCCCTAGCAATGGCAGCATAATTTTTGATAATGTTTACACTCTAATAAGAAAGAGGTTGTTGTCAGTAATTAACCTAATCAAAGTTTAGTGTCAATATAGGGCTTGCCTATAAGAATTGACTATCAATTGTTTCGGCTATTAATAACTAAAATCTCCAATTAGGCAGGGGTTTATGATTTGGTATCAAAAATAAAATAAACACTATGCTTCTATATGAGGAAATAATCAAATTTAGGGACAACTTGGGAATTGTGTTCCCCATGGTTTGTTGACTCGATTACCCTAGACAGCACAACTGTGACTAGGATTTCGCATGCAGGATGGTAACTTATGTTCTTCCAGCCCTCTTGTGAAGGTGAAGGTCAAATTTCACCATGGCGCATGGTCGGCAACCATGGTATGCCAACAACCATTACCCATTGTCCCTGTCAACTTGCCCTTGGTCAACTTTTGTTGATTAGATGAGAATACATCAATTAAATCCTGTCATTTACTTCACTTTTCCTATTTGTCACTACCTTTATCAGGATCATGATAGTAGGCAGGGTTTGGTGTTGGCCACCACCAAGCAACAATCAAAATGAAGGGAAATAAATAGTACATGCAAAATTCCAATCATAGAAATGCAATTAATGTAGGTCATCTCAAGTCAACTACCCATGGTTCCCACAACCCCAAGTTGTGGATGCTTAGCTACTCATGGCTAAAGCAAAACCAACAAGAATGCAAATAAAATACACAGTTGAGAATTTTACCCAAAGCAATGAAGAATAATAGCACCACAAGTTGCAAACCACAAGCTTTGGTAGATGGAGAATGAATACAATATAAGATATGTAATCCCCAAAAGTGGGTTTTCCAATAGAAAATGTGAATCTACACTAAAAATACTAAAAAATTCTGAAGAGAATATTCATTGTCTCAAATCTCGAATCTCAAATCTCTCCTAAAATAAACCCTAACATAAAGTATTTATAGCATTTACAAACTTAACCCTAAATATTACACAGAAAAGACAGTTGGCAATAAGTGTGACTTGTAGGTACCACCCGTAGGGTAACCTACGAGTTGTAATTGGGGTCTCTTATTAGGCACTTGGCATTTTGGATTTGACTATTACGACCTAATGGAATGAGTCGTTGCTTGGGCAATGACTCATATACTCCTCTCATAGTCTTTGCCTTTAGTTTTTTTTTCAAAATTTTGGTTCTCTATTTCTTGCTATAAGTCCACCTATACGAGTCATAGAGAGATTTATGACTCATAGAGTTACCTCGTAGGGCTAATCCCCACTTACCAGATCTCTAATTTTTTCTCTTTGTTTCTTTCTACAAGATCACCCTACGATTTGTAGCTTGGGCAACGACTCGTAGGAGAGCTCACATGTCCTGCACTTTAGCAAAATTTGCAATTTTCTTCCAAAATCATAGCAACCTACCTTTTCTGCAATAACAACAAACAAACACATAAAAATCATAAAATGCCGCATTAAGAACTTACAAAATTCCTTATTTTAGGCATTAAATATATTGTATCTTGACAGCATATCAATGTTGATTTAAATGAGCTAAAATATTCCCAAGTAGAGTCTCCAAATGTTTAGTCAATGCCTAATGAGATGCCATAGTTTGAGTAAGCTGAGAAACAAATCAAATTTCATTTCCTATAGGACTTTATTCAATGCTTCCACCTTATTCAAGATTCAAGAGGGCATATCTTTGGACTAAGATTCTCTTAATGAACCACTAGTTCAACAAGCTTCAGCATATCATGAGGCGGAATGTACCTTATCCATCATAGTTTGTCATGCCTAAAGTCTTGTTATGGCAGACTGACACCCATTGCCGATAAGGCTTGGGAGAATCAACCTATATCCCTATGCTTTCTACATATATTATAAGGTATTTCTACATCCAACATGCCTTTAAGAAAGTAAACAGTAATAACAAGCCAAAAGAAAATGTATATGGCTAGGCCATTGGGACCACGTTGTCAAAAGTACGAGACATGACCAAACTACAATTTACATAGTCTACAAAGCCTCCAGATAAGGAAAAGTATCTGATAAAGGTCAGGACAGGCCCCTCCTCGACTAACTATACAATAAAAAAATATAAGCTCTAGACACACAAAGCTCAAAAGCAACCAAGAGCTTTGTAATAGTAGCTGGATATCCTATACTCCTACTGGGGAGATCTACTAGCACCTGTACCTGCAACATGAAATGCAAATCCCCTATAAGAGATGTCAGTACGAGAGAATATACTGAATATGTAAGGTAGGAAATACTGTATATGAAGTAACAACTCAAATGAAACTATGCACTAGTGTAGGATAAGAGACCACCCATATACCTGTGACCACATCAGGTGAAACTTCTAAATTTTGTCGACTCCCCATAGCATAAGTGCGATTTCGGGCTCCGCTAGAGCTCATATTGTGGGATCATGTACTTTATGTTCTTTTTATTATTTTACCTTTACTTTATCATCTGCGCACAACATGTAATCCAAATGACCAGCTGATCAGTGGTAAACCTATATTGGGATTAGCACTGGTTAGGTTTTTCCTTTCACCCCTTGGGCTACCCCCAATAGTAGGATCGACCTTGGCTAGGTTATTCTTCCACCCCTTGGGTTACCACCCATCGATAGGTAATATACTTTATCTTTTAATTACTTTTGAGATGATTTTTTTGGTGGTCATAATATTGGAGCTATAGGATTATAGATACAACATACGATATATAAGTAATTACAAAAGACAACACCATAATGAAAGGAGAATGTTACACAAATAATGAAATGCATAGGAGGTAGAACAACACATGAACTTTATTTAGTATAATGAACTCGTGTATCTTGGTATCCAAGTATGTATACAAATTTAAAGGTGATTATGTATGGGAGCATACAAACATGTGAAATAGTTGAGACATGGTTAATAATTGTGTTGGAGTTGGTAAGTTCCTTTACGTGGCAAGGAGGGATATATGTTTCATGCCAAATAATAAGAAATCAAGTTGCCTTACATACCTCGTTGTACGACTTTGCTCTTACCTCGAGAGAACCTTCCCTTCCTCCAAATATTTATCTATACCATAGTAGGTTATAAAAATAGCATTAGTTACTAATAGACACATCTTAGCAGTCCAATCTCATAAAAAAAACAACACATGGGTAGCAAGCGGATAATTATAAACCCAAGGGTATTCTTTCAACCTTTCCTCCCCTAATCGTATTTTCTAATACACATTCTCATATACATATGATGTGTAGTCTATTTTAGTGCCATAATAGTCTTACAACAGCCCACAAAGCACAACACACAACAATTCTATGCAACGTACAAACAGGCGGCATAAGGTTACATCCCATCGCTACATTTTGACGTCGACAATTCCAAACCTGTTCCAACTTTAACCAGACTGTATCCAACATTATTTACACATAAAATCAGCCTTAAC
>DF358758.1:131092-145019 GCA_000787875.1 Solanum virginianum
TACCAAAGTAGATGGAGGTCGTGGAACAACAATTCCCAACTACCAGCCCACAAGTTGTACTAAGAACACAATTGCGATAGCATATAAGAACTCACTTTTGTGGACTATAAAAGTGGTGCAGCAACATAGTTACATCACTATCAAACTAAACCTTGCTAAAAACATAAGTCTTACTTCACAATTCAGCCAACCAAGAAGAGAAAATCCTCTTGAGTAACGAGAAAAGTTCACAACAATCCTTAGGACACATGCTGTCCAAATTTCCAGTACAAGCATAACTAGCATATACTTCTTGTTTTCATGAAGAAACCATACTAAATACACAACTATAACTACTTACCTTTACCTTCAAGTTGTATGGTCTCTCCAAGAACCCTAAAAGTCTCTTGTGACTACTTGTAAAGTCAAGAAAGAGTTTAGAGAAAACTTGGACAAAACAATCTGATTTTTGTCCAAGTTAAGTGACTTGAGTAAGCTGATTATAAGCACCTTTTAAAGGAGCACTTAGCTGCCTTACCTTTTCCATTTAAACATTATTTTATCAAGTGATTAATGTACCATTTCCCCCTTTCACTTGGGCCTTAAGGGGCTCCAAATTGATGAGCCTTTGCTTCCCATTTTTCCCTTTCACTTGGGCCTTAAGGGCTCCAAATTAATGAGCCTTTGCTACCCATTTTTCCCCTTTCTCTTAGTTAGTTTTGGCCTAATTCACCAAGTGAGTTTTGTTGTACTTAGGTCCTTTCTCTGTTATTCTTGGGCTAAAAATATAGTCCATTTATGATGCTTAAACATGGGCTAAAGTTACACCCTTAACACGGACTTTCTGTACATGGGTCCTTTCTCTATTATTCTTGGGCTGAAAATATATTTAATTTATGATGCTAAAACATGGGCTAATGTTACACCCTTAACACGAACTTTATTCATCGAACATGGACAAATTCAATATCGGGCCTCCTCTCCATTTAGTTAGCAAATTTAATCTAAGCAAATAGGTGGTACCTCACTTCTCTCACTTCATTTAAAGTTGTGATCTCCTCAATTCGACTTAAAACTTATTTACACTTGACCCTTTTTAACGTTAGACATGCATATCACCCTTTAATTTGAGATTCAAGCACTTTTAAAAATTGGCACTGATTTGAAAAGCTATATCATGTTTCATTTGCATAGTACTAGTATTGTAAGATATGGGGTGTTACATATCCAATAACACCTCTTACATAGAACTTAGCAAGGGCCAAGACAAGCAATCAGGCTCACCCTCATATTCAAAGCATACCAAAAGGAAAGATAGTCTTTAATACATAGCATAGGTGATCTCTCCATCTAGAGTTGTTGTTCCAAGCTTGATTCCAAAGTGGCCTTGGAAAAGTCTATCGACAACCCACCATTTGGTTTCCCATGTAATACACTTCTTTTTCATAATTGCCTTCAAATGGTGCACCCTCAAACATTAGATCTTTGGTGGCTCCTACAACATTCGCACCATTTTGATTTTCTCCCATGATGTACTTGGTCAAAAGATTAAGCTGTATTAATATTTTAGCCATGTTCGCATCCTGTTCTTGGTTTTTAGCAAGTTGCTCCTTTGTTAGACCTCTGTGGCTTGAAGGTACCATGTGATCACTAATGTACCATGTGATCACTAGTGTACCATGCTCAGTTAATCATTGTCATGACATCTAAGAGGTTATAAGCTTCTAGGAATGTTTGCGTCATTAGGCCTCCTCTCAGTATCTAATCAACTACTCCTTTGTTTGCAACGTCACAACTCACATAAAAGTATTGCAAGGGCATATGCTCCGAAACTTGATGGTTATGATATTGAAGTAAGAGTTTTTTCAGAATCAGAGCCTTGTTTCATGCAATGGCTCACCCTCTAGCTACTTGAAGTACTCAATACTTCTCCTCAACTTTATAATCTTTGAGGGAGGGAAATATATTTCAAGGAATACATTTTGCACCCCCTCCCATAAAGTAATAGAATAAGAAGGAAGCTCATCTAGCCAACTCAATGCCTCTCCGGTGATGGAAAAAAGAAATAGTCTTAATCAAATGACTTCCTGATTTACTCCCTTAATGTTGAAGGAGAGACAAATATAAATAATGTTCTTTAAGTGTACATGAGGATCTCCGTGGCTTAGCCCTCTGAAAAATCCCTTTAGTTGGTGGAATAGTGCTCGTTACATGAAAATTAACTCCTATGGCCAATAGGGGTTGTTGGATAGCACCGGTGCTCCCCATAGGATCCTAGTTATCATCTAGCATACCATTCATGTTTCCAACATTCTCTCCATATATGCTTTCATCATCCTCTATTTTAACACCTATTGTTAAATAGCAAAAACAACAAGAAATCAAGTAAAATAATTCTAACAACAAGAACAAATCGCAACAAACACTTCTAATATTAACACACCAATTCCCCAACAAGGGTGCCATTTTCAATGCCACTTAACCTGACTACCCAAAGGAGAAAAAGGTGGTCGTCATCAGTAGAGTAATCAAACTATATAGGTTGGGGTCGATCCCACAGGGAATCATTGTTCAATGCAGAAGTAACTCATTGGACCAAGTAATTATAGGATCTGGGGTTGAAAGAGTAAAATTAAGGTTCAACTAAATGAGTTCTAAGTAATGATTTAAGCAAAAATTATGGTAAGATGTTGGGAATGTGCAAATATGAGAATTGATCTATAGCTGGGTCTAGATACTTTACTAAATAAATTGATATTTTGTAGTGCATCTTAGCTATGATACAAGGGTGTTTTGTATGAATTAACCAAGAAATCATACGCGAACCACTAAGAATATGCTTGGCCTAAGAAGACTAAGAAAACCCCCTAATACCTTGGCTATTCAATCCATGGCTATGGACATCAACTGAAACCCCAAGAGATGTCCAACCTTTATATCTATTCCACACTATAATAGTTCCTACTTAGGCAACAATCAAAGATCTAAAGTAAAACCACAAGTTTACAACCTTGCAATTATAGAATAAGTATAAGCATGGAAATAAATTCACTCAAATAAACTATAGATAAGTTAAGATATTAAAGACCCAATGAATAAATCAAAGACACATATCAATAGCACACCCCTAACATGGGGTTTTTAGCCATACATGCTAGAAATTAAAGGTTTGATACCATACATAGGAAAAACATTCATGGGTATCAAGATTGCGTACAAATATGTAGATTATCACCACCCAATCTTCTCTAAGTTACTTTCAAAAAGCTTCAAAATCTTAACTCCCTCTATATTCTAGGAGGAAAGTTCTATGTACTACTACCAAAGACTAACTGTTCTTATATGGTATGAACTGATGATGTCTAATGTCCTTTCTAAAATTACTTATATACTCTATGCTAATATGTAAAAGTTTATGTTGTGAATTGCTATTCGCCGGCCAAGACCGACAATCACTGAACACTCCAGCGATGCTCTAAATGTGCACTTAATTTTTTCCTATGCATATTTTTAAGGCTTCTTCTTCTACAACATTTCAAGATTACTCTTTGATCCGCCAATCCAATTCAGCAATGTGCCAAAATATACATCATTTCACTTTTCTGTCAATGTTTTGGGGCTTTGGGTGCTAAATATTTGGTGACCAACATACCTTGTGATATCAAGTTTGAATGTCGTTTTAACCTACTCTAGAACCTTGGTTGGTACAATGACAGACAATCTCCTTGAGTATTCGGTGGATCACTGAGTATGTTGGCGACACCACTTTTCTCTGCCTATCTGCACATTTTCTCATGTTTTTATGATTTCACAAAGTTTTGCCCATTTGGGCATTTTAATCCCATTTCTTATCATATCACATATATGTTTGTTAGAAGCTGCAATTAATTGCACACTAAGGGCTATGTTTCCTTACAATTTATACCCAGAATGAGTCTAAAATATGGACTCATCAATGCCCTTACAAATGATGCCTCAAAGAAGAGCTCCTCAACCAAGATATGCCCTAGCTAATAAGTTCCAAGTTCCTCAAAATCCTATAAGGAAGCAAGTTACTCAAGATGAGTTACGAACTTCTTTTGCCATGCTATCTTAAGTGGTGACCAACCAATCTAGGTAGGCTATTCTGCCTCCTCATGTCCCCATCCCAGCTGCCAGGGTGAGAATCTTTAAATAGATCAACTCCTTAAAATTTCATGGTTCCAAAGCTTATGAGGATGCACAAGGATTCATTGATGAAATCTCCAAGTTGTTGAGTATGATGAGGTTGCTTTAGAAGAAATAGTTGAGTTGGTTGCTTGTCAATTAAAAGGGGTCGCCTAAGTGTTGCATACCTAATAGTTGGTGGAGAGAGCAGGTGATGATGGGGTTCGTTGTGAAGAATTCAACTTTGATTTTCTAGACCATTTCTCTCCTCGTTTCTAAGAATTCAACTTAGAATTTATCAACCTCAAACATTGTGGAATGTGTTTTGAGGGAGTATGCCCTAAAATTTACAAAACTCTTAATTTATGCTCTTATGTTATTAGCTGGGCCCCGTGCCAGAATGCACAAATTTATCTTAGAGATTTCTAACTTAGTTTTAGGTTACGACCCGAGCCCAGGGCCTCTAAGTGGCACAATGATTGGGGAACTAGAAGGGATCCTGAACAAGCTGCTAAACATAAGAAAGCACATCCTTGGTTGCGAAAGCACAAAAAATATCAATCAAGCAATTAAGTCTAATGGAAGTGACAAATTGGACTCATGCAATGGTGATGAATAGGGAATAGGAATTTCCACCATAACATAACAAGTAAAGACTAACTGGAGGGTAAGTATGACTCATGCAATAGGGAAATAAGGTCTTAGTACTTCTATCACATGACATCACATTCAATAACATGTAAGAGGATATGGACTAAAGAATGTCATAAATAATACATGAGCATTATAGGAGTCAAGCTCATCGCTTATATGCAGATAGATATCCAATAACATCTCTAGTATGGGTTGAATGGGAGCCAAGACATTTCCTAGGGTTACCCTAAAAAATTAAATGTTAAAAATGATATTGTCTTTTAACATAGCATGCATTAAGTGGTTGTCGTCCTCAAAATGGAGGACTCATCAATAGCAATCTTTAACCAAGCAAACTATCCAAGTGAAGAAGGATGAATAGGTGCTCCAATCCTTACATGGATAGATCATGTTGGCAAAAAGTATGTGTTAGCACGTGGAATGTGCAAAGTATGCAAGATTAAGCAACAATTTAACATAAGCCACTAAAAAAAGATATATAAACAAATACAGTAAACATAGGATCAATATGACAAGTACAATCAATGATTAAGTAAAAATATGCATGGATATAGTCAAAATTTCATAATATAACATACATATGTGGGAGGAGACCTTAACTAACATCTAAGACTATGCAAGCTACTATATGGAATATGGATGTTGCCTCCACACCAGAAAAAGAGAGGTCTATCTACCAAGGTAAACCATACCCCATCATTGTGGATAACTTGTCCTAGTTGGATGCACTATTAAAAGCCCATTTAGGAAATAATAAACTATGGTGGCATATAGTTATAAGACAAAGACTTTATATAAGGACCCCTTGGGTCGAGTCCCCACCTTAAACCTCATTCGGTGCTAAGTCTAGTCCTATGAAATACTTGACATAATCATGAGAGTTATAATAATGTGAATAACTTGTAAAAACATAACAATCGAGTAGATCATTCATATACTTGACCCTTACAAGTTAGTACTTTTCTTGCACAAACTCATAAAATATTTAATATACTTGACCCCTTCAAGTGGGAATTGCTTTACACATGACGGAAAACATGTTATAGTGAATGTTATTCATTCACAAAAGGGTAGAACATGAAATAAGGGCTCAAAATCTTGCTTATAAATCATAGGAACTTTTAATGAGTTAAACATATGCTGGAAGCCCATAATTTATCATAACATGTTTATCTTGCAATTTATGCAATAATCTTGCATCAACGTAAGGAACCTTCTCATGTAAATTTAGTCAACATGATGGGTGCATGCTATTAGACTTAAAAATCCTGAATTACAAGAGTAATGGACATGGATGAAGTGAACATGATCATTAGAAAGACATTCAAAATAGGGTACAATCATAATAGTAAAATACTTAGTTTGAGTGTCATGAAATCCATCTAAGAAATCCATAATCTTTCATAGTTTCCAAAGTTCATATCATATATAGCTTCAGTGCTGATAAATCAAATAATAAGATAACCTTGAATAGATATTCTTGTATATTCAAGGAAATACTTGATAGAACTAAACTTAAATCATGTTCATAATGCATAATGGGAAGTATCTACAATTATTCAAGCCTTAAAATCATGAATTCCTATTCAAAAGGATAGTTAGGATCCAGGGGTGGAAGGACCCATGGATTAAGAACCACATACCTTAAACCGTGAAATTACTTGAAGCAGGCTTAGGTTACTTGAATAGTTCACTAGAATTCTTGAACTCTAATTAAAGCTTTTGAGAAATCTTGGAATGATTGAGGAATTTTGTTAAGGATAAAAGAGAATTTTGAGAGTGTTCTTCATAGATTTTAGGCTAAAAATGGTGGAACAATTAACGAATCCCATCTGTAAAGGTTTTGAGTTTGACCCTATCGCCCTCAAAGCATGGAAAAATTTACTTTATCCGAGAAAAGAGGTATGTCACGCCTTGGTTCCCTCATAATACATCTTTGTGAAAAGTTTATTTTTCTGCTGTTTTTGCTTAGGAAAGTGTTTAGGCCATTTTTGTACTATCTAGGAACAAGTTTACGACAAAGATTCATCATGCACTCTTCTGGGTTAGGCCAAAACCAACTAAATTTTTTTTTGATATGGGTCAACTAAAAATCGAAGGCAATCCTTTTCCTACAAAATAGTACCTTGTTAAATAGAATACAAAGTCAGATTTGTGAAATAACACACAGATTGTATGATATTCAAAAAATACACCATCGGGATATTCCTAGTCGCGTAGGAGGTGTTACAATATTTCTCGCTTGGGAACTTTCATCTCCAAATGTGATGTGACATTGATCACACCCAAGTTACACCACTCTTTTGGAGGAAAAGCGGTCATTGTCAAATATAAAACTTGACCAAGGTTAGGGTCGAAACCCACAGAGAATATAGAGACTTCCAAATTGATTCACTAATAAGCAATTCAAGTATTAACTAACTCAATTCCCCAAAAGGGGGGGCAAAATGATTGATAAGCAATTAAACTAAATTAACTAAAATAATAGACAATCAATAACGGAGATCAACTTGGGTATTGTGTTCCCTATGATTCACTAAGTCAATATCCCCGAATAACCCAATTCTCAACTAGACTACAGCATGCAGGATGGTAATTTGAGTTAACCAAGTCCTTTGGTAAAAGGTAAGAGGCGAATTTCACTATGTGACTTGGCCCATCTCCATAGTTTGCAATACTAACCATTACACATAGTCCCAGTCAACCTCCCCTTGAGCTAGTTCGGTTGACTAGATAAGCACACATCATTGAATCTTGTTAACTAATCACTTTTCCGATTCCTTATCACCTGGATCGAGAAGGTAACATTAGGCAAGTTCTAATGTTGGCCATCACTAGAAAACATGCAAAACGAATAGAATTGATTAATATATATAAATACCCATTCGAAGAATTAAAAATTATCTGTGTTTCTTTGTTTAGATCTTCATGGTTTCCTCAACCCCAAATTGTGGGTTTGGCTACTCATGCAATAGGTAGAAAGCAAATTAATCACTGACCCAATTGGATTAAAGAACAAGCAAACCCAAAATATATTTAGAATCACAAGATTGAAAGATACAATGAATCCATAAGTGTATTTTATTCTCCAAGATTTAGTCTCCAAGTGTAAAATCTTAAAAACGGTCTCTAATGACATCCTATATACTTTATTCTCCTGATAATGACCTAAAAATTATTATTTATAGTATTTACAAACAAGTCCAAAAAAAATTAGAAAAATTGATTGACGACTTTGTATGTCAAGCCTTTATGACTCTTAAATTGACTTATGAATTGTAATCGGGGTCTTGTGTTCAGCTCTTAAGATCTTGGACTTCACTACTACAGATCCACTTCACAGGTCATAGACTAATTTATGACTCATATTGTGCTCTCGTAAACTTCATCTTCATTAACTAGTCCTTCATTGGATCTTACTGAAATTCTTCATGAAACCACTCTATACGACTCGTAGCGTGATCTATGACTCGTAAGGTGGTTTCATATAGCTAAACTTTGGATCTTCAAACTTCATTGGAGATCTTCACAAAACCCACTCTACCACTAGAATCCTCTTCGACTCATAGAATCCTTTACGACTCGTGAGTGTCCCGTAAACCTTCAAAAACCTAGAGAATCTGCAATTTTTTCCAAATATTATGCCAACCTTCTTTCCTACAAATTAAACACCAAAAACACATAAAAACCATAAATGTCGCATTGAGAACATACAAAATCTAATGTTTTAAGCATCAAATATGCAGTATTTTGACAATATATTAAACATACTCAAGAAGAGATCTTAGATAATTTTCAGCCAATATGAATGCAATCAATGTAACTGAAACATTATTGTCATAAAATCTCATACTTATGCATCAAAATCATCCAAACTTGTTACTATGAGTATGTGTCTATGCAACATGACATGAAAGGGATGATTTAAATGATCGAACTCTATCGATGGGATTAACTTATTACCTTAGTCTTTACTAGGGTGGAAGAGGTACAAATATTGCTTCTTCATGTACTCTTTGGCTTCCCAATTGCAATTTTGACTTGTTGGTTCCTCCAAAAGACAATAACGGATGTTACATCTCAGTTTCATAACCTCTTCACTGGCCAATCAAGTGCTATAGTGTCCTTGGATGTTGTGGGTGTTGTAGAAGATAACTTGACTTATAAGGAGGTCCTGGTGGAGATTCTGGATAAACAAGTGAAGAGGTTGAGAAATAAAGATATAACTTCCATCAAGGTCTTTTGGAGGAACCAATAAATTGAAAGTGCCACATTGGAAGCCCAACTAGACATGAAAAAGGGATATCCATATCTCTTTCACTCTACTCAAGCCGAAGGTACTAATTTAAGTCCCCTATATGAATTCAAGTCTTAAGTATCAACCCTAATGTCATCTTGCATGCATTCATGTTTATGTTGACAAGTTTATGGTGAGTTTTGACATTCATGTTAAGATTTTTGAAAATGGTGTTTAAAATCATGCTTGTAAATCATGGGAATTTTCCATGAGTTCAACACATACGTGTGAGCTCATAATTTATTATGACATGCTTATCTTGCAATTCATGCAATAATCATTCATCAACATAAAAATCTTTGTCATGTAAATTTAGTCAACATGGTGGGTGCATGCAACTTGACTTAAAAATCCTAAATTACAAGAGTAATGGACATGGATAAAATAAACATGATCATTCGAAAAGCATTCAAAACAACTAACCATCATAATAGTAAAACCTTTAGTTTTGATGTCATGAAATCTATTTTAAAAATCAATAATCTTTTATAGTATACATAGTTCATACCATGCTTAGCTTCAATAGTCATAAATTAAATAATAGGATAACCTTGAATAGATTTTCATGCATAATAAAGTCAATACTTGATAGAATAAACAATATTGATAATGTATAATAGGAAGTACCCATAATGTTTTACACCTTGAAATCATGAAATCACATCAAAAAGGAGAGTTGGGATACATGGTTGGAAGGACCCATGGATGAAGACCCACATACCTTAAATCTTGAAATTATTTGAAGGATGATTGAGGATACTTGTAGGCTTCACTTGAATTCTTGAACACCATTGAAAGCTCTTAAGAAATCCTAAAATGATTAAACAATTTTTCTGAGGATTAGAGAGGATTTTGGGAGTATCCTTGAAAGAATTAAGGATAAAATGGTGGATTGATTGAAGAATTATGACACTCCACATCTTATGCATACTAATCCTATGCATATGGAATATGATATGAATCAGTAGAAGGAGCACCAATTTTAAAAGTGCCTAACTTCTAGACTTGAGGGCTATATTTACTTCTAGCACTTAAGATGGGCGACTGTATATAAGTCTTAAGTAAAATTATGGATATCATGGCCTTAAACGAAGTTAAAGAAACAAGGTACTCGTGGGACTTAGAAAGCTACCAGGTAAGTTACCTACGTGCTTAGCATAAACATGCTAGGTAGATGGAGACGAGGACCAATATTGAATCTGTCCAAGTCTAATAATGAATAAATCCAAAGTTAAGGGTGTAATTTTTGCCCATGGTTTATAATCATAAAGGGATAGTATTTGCAGCCCATGATGAGTAGAAAAAGGGCCAAAGCACATTCACAACCCACTTGATGATTTGGACCCAAACTAAGTGAAGGGAAAAGAGAAAAATAGGCAGCCTAGGCCCATCAAATTGAAACCCATTAAGGCCCAAGTGAAAGGGGCAAGCAGCTGCATCACCACCTTAAAAAAGTAAGTCTTAAAATACAAAATAAAGTTGGCCAAGAGTTCCCTTTAAAAAGGAATAAAAGCATCTCCTTTACTTCATTTCAACTTGGACAAAATATCTGATTTTCTAAGTCTTTTTTTACACTCTTTCAACACATACAAAGCAGCCCTCACAACCTTAATAGGGCTCCTAAAGAATCCCTCAACCTTGAAGGCAAATGTAAGTAAAGATACTTTTGTATTTAGTATGGTTTTTCATGAAAAAATAAGAGAGATAGGCTGGTTATACCTATGATGGAATTTTAGACAGCATGTGTTCCAAATATTATTGTACACTTTTCTTATTTATTAATAGGCTTTTCACTTCTTGGTTGGCTAAATTATGAAGTAAGGTTTATGCTTTTAACAAGATTTAGTTTTGTAGTGATGTAACAAGGCTGCTGAAACATTTTTATCTTCCGTAAAAATGAATTCTTGTATGATACCTTTACTCTACCTTTAGTAGGAGCTTGAGGAATGATAATTTTAGGTTGTTATTTCATGTCCTCCATCTACTTTAGAAATATTTTTGGACTGTTTTAGGACTATATTTATATTTAGATATATTGAGGACAGTTTGATTAAAGTTGGAACAGGTTTGGGATTGTTGACGTCGAAATGTAGTGAAAAGATGTAATGCTATGCTGCCTACTTGTGCGTTGTGTAGAGTTGTCATATGTTATGCTTTGTGAGCTATTGTAAGCATATTGTGGGACTATAATAGGCTGGATATGTCATGTATATGATGGTCTATATTAGACCAGTGTGCTTAGAGAAGGAAAAATCAAAAAATGCATTTAGTTGATAGTTATGGGCTTGCTGTAGGAGCGTTATTATTTCTATGAGATTGGACTGCTAAGATGTATTTATTAGCTACTAACACTGGTTTTTTCACCCACTTTATTGTAGATAAATATTTGGAGGAAAAGAAGGTTACTTCTAGGTAATAACGAGGTGGTACAATGAGGTATGTAAGGCTACTCGATTTCGTATTACTTGGCATGAAATTTAGATTCTTCCTTGGCACATAGAGATACGTACAAACTCTGACATGACTAATAACCATATCTCCACTTTTTAACGTGTTCATGTTTTCCCATATATAGACATTGTCAAATCTGCATACATACTTTGGATACCAGATATGTTTCTTTTTTCTAAATAAAATTCATGTCTTATTTCATCTCCTATGTATTTCATTATTTTTCTAACGTACTATTTCCATTATGGTATTTTCTTGTACAATTATTTACATGTCATATATTATATCTACGATCCTACAACTCAAATATTATAACCACCCAAAGAATCATCTCAAAAGTAAAAATAAGAGATAAAAGTGAAGTTTCTTATTGATGGGTGGTATCCCAAGGGTGGAAGAATCACGTAGCATGGGCCAATCCCATATTACGATGGGTACCCCAGGGGTGAAAGGAAAGCCTAGCATGGGTCGATCCCGATATTGATTTACCACTAAGCAACTGGCCATTTGTATTATAGATTGTGCATAGTGTAAAAAGTAAAGAAAGGTAGACTAACAAAAAGAACATAAAGTACATGATTCCACAATATGAGTAAAGGTTGTTTCTTATCTGTACACCAGTATATGGTTTTCATTTGAGTTCTTATTTCACATATAGTACTTCTTTCCTTACATATTCAGTACATTATCTTTTACTGATGTCCCTTACATGGGACCTGCATTTCATGCTGCAGGTAAAGGAGCTAGTAGATCCCCCTAATAGAAGTATAGGATACCCAACTGCTATTACTAAGTTCCAAGTTGCTTTGGGGTTTTGTAAAGCTTATATTTTAGTACTATATAGTTAGTTAGGAGGTAGGTCTTGCCCTGACCCTTGTCAGAAGTTATTCCTTATCTAGAAGCTTTGTTGTCTATGTAAACTAAAGTGTAGTCATGTCCTATATTTTAGATCTTGTGGCTCCAATGGCCTAGTCGTATGTACTTCCTTTTGGCTTATTATTACTATTTAGTCTCTTGAAAGCATGTTGAATGTGGAAACCACTTATATTGTTTATAGAAAGTGCATTGGTACAGGTTTATTCTCCCGAGCCTTATCAACAACGGGTGCCAGTCCATCTTAATGGGACTCTAGGCGTGACAAGTATCCCATCAATAAAGTTGTCGGGTTATGACCCTATTGTCCTAACTTGAAATAAAGAAAGTTTGACAAAAATTACACTGTGTTAGAGTAGAGGCACATAATACCATGGTTCCCTCATATTACATTTTTTTGTGAAGGTCAATATTCCCCTGTTTAATCCTAGGAATGAGTTTAGGTCATTTTTGTACTATCAGGGAACAAGTCCTCGATTATGCGCACTCCTCTGCTTTAGGTCAAAATCACCCAAAAAGTATTATGGGTCACCTAAAAATTAATGGAAACCTTTTGCCTACACAATGTTGCCTCCTAAAAAGGAAAATGAAGTTAGATTTGCAAGATAACACATGAATTTTATTATATTTAAGAAATACACCATAAGGACATTATGAGTCACGGCAGGAAGTATTATGCTGAGAAATACTATCATATGGATAAGTTTATTTAAGAGATGGACATTTCTAGACTCATGACATATGCTAAACAAATTAAAGGGAAGATGTTGAAAGAGTGGAGGATTAAGGACTCTACAAGAGCTCATTATTATGGTGGGTTCACAAACACTAGGAGTGGTATAGTAGTGGTCACTTCCATCAAGTGTAAGGTTCAAATTGAAAGGTTTCTAATAAAAGAGTGCCTCCTCCCAAGTCATAGGTTGGATACGGTCTAACACATCCTAGGTGTGACAAGTGATGGAGGAATTGTCATAGTCAATACATATATAAAAGAAAGATAGTCTTAGAGCATAGCATAAGATTAAAAGCATCATCCCCAACATGGAGGACTCTCCAACAAGCTTGGGAGAAATCGTACTAGCCACGTGGAGGAAGATGCTCAAGTGGGACTTTGGTTCATATATGGTGACATCATGTAGGAATATAGTATGCATTACTACGTTTGAATGTACTATGTCGGATGCAATTCAACAAGAGATAAGTAACATAATCGAAATTCATAAGCATAGGCAATGAGTAGCATATAGCAATATGGCATGTATAGAAGATGCTTATGGTAATTTATACTTATATAGAATATAATACATGTGTAATGAGTGACCATTATTAGTGCAAACGAAACCCTCAATTGGTTGATGAGGTACAAAGCCCTCAACATGGTTGATGAGGTAGGACCCCCTCCCCCCAACATGGTTGATAAGGTACAAACCTCCAAACATGGTTGATGAGGTAAAAACCCCCCAACATGGTTATCAAGGTACAAACCGCTTGACATGGTTGCACGGGCCTACTACCCCCAAGCATGGC
>DF358758.1:145102-159058 GCA_000787875.1 Solanum virginianum
AAAGTCGAGGTACAAACACCTCAATAAGGTTACATGGGCCTACAACCTCTCGAGTGATGCTTGGTTATCCTAAACACTATAGAGATAATATCATGTACATACATTCCTCTCATCATCACAAAGTCATTCAACTCATAAGATATACATTGGACATTCACTTCCTCAAGAAATCATAACTAAACAATTTATCAAACACTTGGTAGGTGTGTAGTTCTAGTGTAAAACCATGCAATCAAGAGTGAAATCTTGGAAGAAAATTCAGTGTAAAACCATCAATAGATACTTGGTAACACCCTTGAGAGATATTAGTGCTTATTTTGGATGTGATGAGATAAGCCAGAGGCTTGTTGACTTTCCTATAGTTCTAAAGAAGGGTCAAGGCCGAATGGTTTTTGTTTAGCATGGTAAATACAATGTTCCACAAGGTGTTACTCCTTACAACAAAATGTTTTATGCCTTGCATGCTAGGCAAGAGATGGAGGAAACTCCTGATGTGCTGTCGGGTATGTTAAATGTCTTTGATTTAATGGATATGCTTTGCTTGATTCTAGTGCAAATTTATCTTTCTTTGACACTTCTCTGGGCTATTAAGTTTTGTTTGAGTCTTGAATGTTTGAGGGCCATTCTCAGTTTACACTCTTATGGGTGAGTATATTATGGCCTATAGAAGTTATCGGTATTGTCTGTTTTGATATTGTATAGTGTCCTTCCTTGTGATGTTGTAGAACTTGAGATGTTTTATTTTAACATTATTGTCAGGATGGATTGGTTGAATGCTTTATATGCCTCTATACATTGTAGAACCTGAAGAGTCAAATTCCAATTTCCAAATGATCTTGTTCTTCAGTTTAAGGGTAGTGTCGTCGTAATTAAGGGTTATTTTATCTCTTATCTTAAAGCCTGGAAATGATTTGTAAAGGGTGCATCAATCATATTGCTATGGTTCGAATTGTTGAGTCATAGTCTCCTACTCTTCATTCGATTCCATGGTTAATGAGTTTTCAAATGTCTTTCCAAAAGAATTGCCACGTATTCCTCTTAAAAGGGAAGGGGAATTTTCCCTAGATCTTCTTTTTGATACTCAACCTACATCTTGTCCTTATCATATGGCTCCGACTGAATTAAAGGTTTGGAAGGATAAGTTAAAGGATTTTTTGTTAGAGATGGGTTTTATTAGTCATGACCTAAGCCTAGGGCCTAGACATGACACAACGTATGGGGAACCCGAAGGGACCCCAAGCAAGCCTCTTAACATATCATTACACCCCTTCATCAAATCTCATAATAGATCTTGGTTTCATAGCTCAAACCAAGTTAAAACAGTCACAATTTCATAAACCCAAGCATATTATGTAGTGGAATTTGTAATAAGTAAGACCCATGAGAATATTGACTTTAAATCATGCAATTTTAGGTGAAAGGAAGCTTGAGCATCATGAGTGAAAGGAACCCATGAAAGAAGCCCACATACCTTAGCTGTGGAGAATAGCTTGATAAAAATTGGACATGGAGACTTGAAGCTTGGATGAAAACCTTAGATCCGTATGAGTTTTAAACTTGAAATTAGGAATGATATATTTGTCTAAGTGTTTGACTGAGTATTGGGCAATGTCTTGTGTGATATGAGGGTGAAATATGGCTAAGTATAGGTATTTTGACGTTTGGAAACACTTAGGACCAAGACCAAAAAGTCTTGGACAGAACTAGCAAAGTCTTGGACAGAACTAGCAATGTAGTCAACAAAATACACATTTGCGTGCCCTGACCTCATCGCACCAGGGGCGTGCAGAGCTCACTAGAAATTGGATTTTGGAAATTTGAAATTGTTAATCATTTGCTCTTAAATTGGGGTTAGACCATTTCTCCACTAAATTTAACTCCCTAATTAAGAATATGAAGTTAGATTTTTGATATCGCACATGGATTTTGAGATATATGGAAATTACGATTTTTGGCACTTTCGAGTCACATTTTCGGGCACTTTTCGGGGTCGTTTCAATATCTCCCCCTTAGGAACATTCATCTACTAATGTCAAAGAAATGTATATCAGATCCATAAACATGACAATTTTGGCCCACATAAAGATGCAATAATGCACTTCAACATCATTTCAAAAGCCTCAACATAACTGTAAAATCATCACGAACTTGTCAATTCAAACATGATTGTATGCAATGACATGGGGGTTGAACTTAAGACTTCAGATCATATAGAGAACTTAGATTAATACCTTACACTTAAGTGGAGTGGAAAAGGTAAGGATATCACTTTTGCATGTCTGCCTCGGCCTCCCAAGTAGCACTTTCAACTTGTTGATTCCTCCAAAGGATATTAACAGAAGTCACATCTTTGTTACTCAACCTCTTTACTTTTCTATCCAAAATCTGGACCAGAACCTCTTCATAGGTCAAATTGTCTTCAACAACACCCACAACACCAAGAGGAACAATAGCATTAGGGTTACCCACACATTTGTTCAACATGGATACATGAAAGACCGGATGAACCAAATCTATCTTACTAGGCAATTCCAACTCATAAGCTACCTTGCCAATCCTCCTCAATACCCTATAAGGATCTTGGACTCAACTTGCCCTTCTTACAAAGACGAACCACACCCATCATGGGTGACACCTTCAAATAAATCCAATCACCACCTTTGAATTAAAGATCCCTTCTTCTCACATTCTTACCATAACAAACCACACCCTTCATGGGTGACACTTTCAAATAAACTCAATCATCCACTTTGAATTCAATATCCATTCTTCTCACATCGGTATAGGACTTTTGGCGACTTTGAGCCGTCTTCAACCTTTCTCTATTCATCACAACCTTCTCAAGAGCCTCCATAACCATATATGCTCCCAACAAAGCCCCCTGGCCAACCTTAAACCACCCCACTAGTGATCTACAAAGCCTACCTTAGAGAGCCTCAAAAGGAGTCATACCGATGCTAGAATGATAGCTATTGTAACAGGCAAACTCAATCAATAGAAAAGATGATCATCCCAACTACCCTTAGGTTCTAATACACAAGCCCTAAGCATACCCTCAAGTGTTTGGATAGTTCATTCGGCTTTGCTATCCATTTGAAGGTGAAAAGTCGTACTAAGTTTAACTCATCTACAAAGATCCCTTTAGAAGGACTTCAAAAAGTGTAAAGTAAATTGAGCACCACGATATGATATGATGGACAAAGGAACCCCATGCAACCTTACCAAGTAACGAATGTACAACCTAGCAAAATCTTTAGCCCTATATGTGGTCTTAACCGGTAGACCACAACCCAATTGGAATCAAAACACTTTCTAGTCTTGTGCGACCCAACCAGAAAATACATATTAATTTCTTCCCACTTCTAACTAGGACTCTTTATGTCTTATGCTAGGCCAACCAACCTTTGGTGTTTGGATTTGACTTGTTAACAACTATGACAACCGAAAACAAATTTGGCAATGTCCCTCTTTATGCCTCCCCAACAATACACATCCCCAAAATCTTTATACATTTTGGTAGAACCGGGGTGAATAGAATAAGAAGAATTCAGGGCCTCATCAAGGATCTTTTCTCTCAAGACATCAACACAAGGCACACACAACCTACCTTGGTACCTAAGGGCACCATCTCCCCCTTAAGAGAAAATCTCCACCTTACCATCTTTAACCAATGCCTTCAATTCTAACAAAGCAGGGTCAAGATCTTGTTTAGCTTTCACCTCCTCAACCAATGAATAGAGAAAACCTCCATCTTGCCCTCTCTCACTAAGGCCTTCAACTCTAACAAGGAGGGATCAAGATCTTGCTTTTCTTTCACCTTATCAACCAAGGAAGATTTACAACCATTAACAACAACAATACCACTATTACTAACCTCTTCCAACCTAACCCCCAATCCAGCCAACCGATGGACCTCCCTAGCCACTTCTTTATCACACTCCTCAATCCACACAAATTTAGCTTTCTTTTGAGTCAACTTGGTTATAAGAGAAGAAATAGAAGAGAACCTATTGACAAACCTCCCATAGAAACCTGCTAAGCCCAAGAAGGTCCTAATATCTGATGGGTTCAATGGTCTAAGGCAATTTCTAATCACATCTGTCTTTTTAGGATCCACATTAGTACCATCCCTTGACACCACATTACCTAGGAAGGAAACCTCTTTTAACCAAAATTCAAACTTCTCATACTTAGCATACAACTTCTCTTCCCTCAATCTTTGCAACACTACCCTTAAATGACCCACATACTTCTCACTATGATAATATATCAAAATATAATCAATGAAGACCATAACAAATGAATCAAGGTAGGATTTGAAGACCCTATTCATAAGATCCATGAAGATAGCCAGTACATTGTTCAACCCAAAAGACATAACCACAAATTGATAATGCCGATACCTAGTCTAGAAAGACATCTAGGGAATGTCATACTCCCTCAGCTTAACTTGATGTACCCAGACTGAAGATTAATCTTAGAGAAGTGGCTAGCCCCTTGCAATTGGTCAAACAAATCAGCATTTCGAGGAAGAGGATACTTATTCTTGATAGTGACCCTATTAAGTTGTTGGTAGTCAATTCACATTCTAAGAGACCCATTCTACTTCTTCACAAAGAACATCAGTGCACCATAGGGTGATTGGCTAGGCCTAATAAAACCCTTCTTGAACAAGTCCGTCAATTGTTCCTTCAACTCCTTTAACTCTACTGGGGCCATACGATAAGGAGTAATAGAAATGGGTTGAGTATCGGGAAGGAGGTCTATACCAAAGTCTATTTCCCTTTCAGGAGCAATACCAGGAAGGTCTTTTAGAAAGACATCAAGGAGCTCATTTACAACCATAACCGACTCTATAGGGAGGACTTTGGACTTCACATTCCTAACCCTCACAAGATGAAAAACACACCCTTTTGAGATCAACTTACGGGCTTTAATCCAAGAGATGAACCTACCCTGGACCACCAAATCATGACTCCCAATTCAAAGACGGGTTCATTTGAGAATTGAAACTTGACCCTATGGGTTCTACAATCAATAGAAACGTAGTATACATACAACCAATCCTTCCCAAGAATGACATCAAAATCAACCATGTCAAACTCAACAAGATCACAAGGAAATATTTTAAGTAAGATGCAAATGGAAAAATTTCTATACACTTTTCTAGCAATAATAGATGCACCAATAGAAGTAGACACCTTATATGAAGAACACAATAATCTAGGATCAATCTAGAACTTTTTGGCAATAAGAGGAGTAACAAAAGAAAGACTGGTACCCAAATCAATCAATGGATACACATCAAAATCAAAGACTTTTAACATACCGATGACAATATTTGGCACCTCATTAACCCTTTGCCTCCCATGCAAAGCATAAAACTGATTATGCCTTGGGGCACTATCTTGATGGCTATCTCTCCCCAAAGGAACCACATTAGCACCTTATGGACAAACCTTCTTACTATTGTTGCAATTTTGAGGGCAATCCCCCACCTTATGCCCAACATCCCCATATCTATAACAAGTATCTGTATTCTTCAAGTACGGACCACTATGACCGCTACCACATTTTAGACACCCACCATTAGGAACCACACCCCCAATTCCTTGGGCCCTTGGAAAGTTATTGGCAACCCTCTTTTGAAATACATGAGAAGACCCTTGGCCTTGATGGAATCGGCCACCCTTTCTACATTGGAACTTACCACCATAACGGGCCCACTCAGCCTCATGACCCCTCCTCTTCCTTAACTTCTCCTCCACCATTTGTTCAATATAGGTAATTAAACGGCACAAATCCATGTCACTAATCAACATAGCAGACCGACATTCCTCATTAACTAAGTCGGACACACCTATCATGAACTTGTTCATTCTAGACCTTAGGTCGGCAACAAAGTGGGGAGCATACTTACATAGTTAATTGAACTTGAGGGGATACTCCCTCACACTCATAAACCATTGTCTTAAATTCATAAACTCCACCAATTTGGCTTTCACAAGCTCAAGAGGGAAGAACTGATTAAGAAAAACCACCTTGAACTCCTCCCAAAGCACCACATTGTTGACTCCCTTCTCCTCCTTCCATTGATTGTACCATATTTATGCTACCCATTTGAGTTGGTTGGCAACTAACTCTGCCTTATCATCTAACCTCACACCCATGATAGCCAATACCTTTTAAACCTCATCAATGAACTCTTGAGGGTCCTGATCTACCTTAGACCAATAGAATTCTGAAGGATTCATCCTCGTGAAATCTCTCACTCGGAAAGCCTATATAGGAGCATGAGGGGCTTGGACCACTTGCTTGGCTTGGTTACCCACAACTTGTGCAAGCAAGGTGAGAGCATCCCGAAGCTCTCCATGAGCCGGTTGCTCCTCAGAGGTGCAGGCTCTTCTTCATCTTGTGTTAGGCATGATCTAACATAGCAAAGAACAATCATTAGAGTGAAAAACTTACTTTAACTCTATAACATGACTTAGAACATGAAAAAGGGAAACATTTCCAAAAATGTATCATAGCCCCTTACTCATAGTTGTGGTGCACAACACAACCATTAATAAGACTATAATCGGTGTGGTATGTTGGACTCTGAGAATCTAACAACCTAGTGCTCTGATACTAAGTTTGTCATGATCCAAGCATAAGGCGTAGATGTGACACGACGTATGGGGAACCCGAAGAGACCCCAAGTAAGCCTCTTAACATATCATTACACATCCTTGGTCGCAAAAGAAAGAAAACAACAACAAGTGATAGTAAATAGGGATAATCAGGGCTAAGGGATATCAATAGAGTCAAAGCTCATAATATATATCAGGTCTAACAACACCTCTATTACATAGATAAAAGTGGACGCCAAGATAAGAAACCGGGCTCACCCTCATAGAAAATACATACATAAAAGAAAGTCTTAGAACATAGTATAAGATCATAAATATTGTCCCCAGAATGGAGGACTAACCACCAAGCTTGGGAGAAATCGTACCAGCCATGTAGAGGAAGATGCTTAAGTGGGACTCCCATTTCTACATGGGGGCATCATGTAGTCATAGAGTATGCACTAGTATGTTTGAATGTACTATGTATATAGGATGCAATTCAACAAGTGATAAGTGACACAATTGAAATGCATTAGTATAGGCAATGAGTACCTTATAGCAATATGGCATGCATGGAAGATGCAATTAGTAAATCATACTTATATATAATCTAATACATATGTATGGAGTGACCATTATTAGTGCAATCCAAGGCCTACCACCTCCATGGAGAGGTGATTGAGGTACGAACCCCTCAATTGGTCGATGAGGTAGAAACCCCCCAACATAGTTGATGAGGTAAAAACCCCCAAACATGGTTGATGAGGTACAAACCCCCCAACAAAGTTGATGAGGTAAAAACCTAAAACATGGTTATCAAGGTACAAATCCCTCGACATAGTTGCATAGGCCTGCTAATCCTCGAGCGAGGGGATTGAGGTATAAACCCCTCAACAAGGTTACCTGGGCCTACAACCTCTCGAGTAAGGCTTGGTCATCCCCAACACTATAGATATAATATCATATACATACATTCCTCTCATCATCATAAAGTCATTCCACACATAAGATATGCATTAGACCTTCAATTCCTTAAGAAATCATAACTGAACATTTTATCAAACACTTGGTGGGTGCTTAGTGCTAGTGTAAAACTATGCAATCCAAGAGTAAGATCATACTAGAAAATTCAGTGGAAAAACATCAATAGATACTCGCTAGCAGCCTCAAGAAATATACATCAAAACCATTAATCAAATCTCACAATAGATCTTAGTTTTATAGCTGAAAATATGCTAAAACAATCACAATTTAATAAACTCCAATATAGTATGTAGTGAAATTCATAATAATTAAGACCTATGACAAAATCAACTTTAACTCATGCAATTTTAGGTAAAAGGAAGCTTGGGCATCATGGATGAAAGGAACCTATGAAATAAACCCATATACCTTAGCTTTAGAGACTAGCTTGATGAAGGTTGGAGATGGAGACTTGAAGCTTGGATAAAAATCATATATCCAGATGAGTTTTGATACTTGAAATTAGGAGTAAAATATTTGTCTTAAGTGTTTGAATGACTATTGGGGAATGTCTTGACTGATATGAGGGTAAAATATGGCTAAGTATAGGTATTTTTAAGTTTGGGAATACTTAGGCCTAAGAATAAAAGGTCTTGGACCGAACAAGCAAAGCAATTAACAAAATACACATCTGCGCGCGCTGGCTGCATCACGCCATGGGCGCAGAGCTCATTGGAAATTGCATTTGGTAATCTTTAAATTGCTAATTGTTTGCTCTTAAATTGGTGTTAGACTTATTGCCACTAAATTTGACCCCCTGATCAAGAATATAAAGACAATTTTTTGATATCGCGCACTAATTTTGAGATATATGAAATTTATGATTCTGAGAACTTTTGAGGCACATTTTGGGGCACTATTCAGGGTCGTTTCATTATCCGGCCAAAAATGTCACCTTGGTGTGCTCTAGTGTAATTTGTGAGATAGAAAGATGGATCACTTCAGACATTTATTGACTATCGACAATTGAACAAAATGACTATCAAGAATAAATATCCATTTCTAAGGATTGAGGACTTGTTTAACCAACTACAAAGAATTTCTCATTTCTCAAAGATTGACCTCTATTCTATTTATCACCAGTTAAAGGTAAGGGAGTGTGATATTCCTAAGAGATCTTTGTAGAGTAGATATTGTAATTTTGAGTTCGTGGTAATGTCTTTTGGGTTGACAAATGCTCCAACAATATTTGTGGATCTCATGAATCGGGTTTTTAAGCCATTCTTTGATACATTTGTGGTTTTCTTCATTGATGATGTTTTGATTTATTCTTTGACTGAAAAAGAGTATATGGACCATTTAAAGATGCTTCTTAAGACATAGAGGGAGAAGTAGTTATGTACCAAGTTCAGTAAGTGTGAGTTTTTGTTGGGTGAAGTAGCCTTTCTTCTTCATGTGGTATCTAGTGATGGTATCAAAGTTGATCTAAGAAAGACTGAGGCTGTGAAGAATTGACCTAAACCTTTAACTCCTTTGGATATTTGGTGTTTTCTTAGGTGAGATAGTTATTATCAAGGATTTTGTAACAACTCCAAAAAGTGCCAAAAAATGTGCCTCGAAATTACCCAAAATCGTAATTTCCATATATCTAAAAAAAATTTATTATTTTAAAAATCCGACTTCATATTCTTGTTCAGCAGGTCAAATTCAGTGGGAAATGGTTCTAACCTGAATTTTAGAACAACTGTATCAAATCTAAAAATCGGAAAAATATGCTATTTAGGAGGGTCAACTTTGAAGGCACATATATCTTAGCACACAACAAATTGGTTGGGCCACAAACTACCAAATTAAAGCCCTTTTAGTTAGCTTTCTAACACACTTGGTCTCACCTCATTCCGAGTTTTGATGAAGGTTTTACGGCTATTTTTGTAGAACTCATTTGTGTAGAAAATGGAGATTATACTGGGGTTTTTGTGTCAACTCCACAACGTTCCCCTATTGTTTTTAGTGCCTATTTTAATTTTTTCGGTCCAAGACTTATAAGTCTTGGTCCTAAGGGTTCCCACAGTTTAAAATACATATACTTAGATTTCACCCTTATATCATCCTAAACATTTCCCAATACCCACTCAAACATTTAGACTCATATTTCACCCTAAATTCAAGTCCCAAACTCAACACCAATCTTAAGGATTGGATCAAGGATCTCATTTAAGCTTTAAGTCTCCATCTTCAATCTTCTCCAAGGATTTTCCAACGCTAAGGTTTGCGGTGTTGAACCATTGGATCATTTCACCCATGGTGCCTAAGCCTCCTTCTTACTAATATTGCATGATTTAAAGTTAATTTTACATGTGGGTCTTGTATACTGTGAAATTTATAGCACAGTGATTTTAGTTCATGAAAGTATGGTTGTTTTAGCATGTTTTGAGCTCTATATCTTGGATCTAATATTGGATTTGATGAGAGGTTTTAATGTCAATATCTTATGGTTTTGCAAGGTGTTGATTGATGGTTTTACAATAGATTTTATTGCATGATTTCATCGATTTATACTCATCAACCATGCGAGGGGTTTATGCTTCATCACCGTGTTGGTAAGGTGTGATTACCATCAACCATGTGAGGGTTTTATACCACACAACCACTAAGGGGTTTATACCTTGAACAACTAGCTTGGTCTCTTCTTCACATATGATATCCTATATGAGCATGGTTTACTTGAGCATATTTTACTTAAGCATTGAACATACATGTCATATTGTTATGTTGTCTCTATTGCTTAATATTATGCATTGCATCCTTCATATTGCTGCATTACATCCTACAAACTTAGTACATTAAAATATAGTAATGCATGCTCTTGCCTACATGATATCACCATCTAGGGATCGAACCCCAAGTACTCTTGCCTATGTGATATCACCATCTAGGGATTGAAGCCCAAGTTGATCATCCTCCTCCACCACATGGCTAGTTCGTTGCTACTCAAGCTAGTTGATGAGTCCTCCATTTTGGTAACTTTGGTCTATGTTCTATTATCCTGTATTGAGACATTTTACTTTATGTCTGTTTTGACTATAAGGGTAAGCCCGGTTACCTTGTCTTCACCCTCGTTCTAATCTATGTATTTGGAGTTATTTGTTTGATAAGTTATGTATCTATGATTTGAGCTTAGACTCTTTATCTCTAGATGGTGATGCTTTGCAAGCTATCCCTTAGTCCCTTGCACCATATTCTTACTTTATGCCTTTTTATATGCTTTCACTACAAATGATGTCTAATGACAAGTTAAGAGGATTGATTGGGGACCCTTAGGGCTCCCCATTAGCCATGTCACATCTAGGCCCTACTTTGGGTCATGAAAAACTTGGTCTCAGAGTACTAGGTTGTTAGATCCTCAGAGTCCAACACACTGCGTTGATTAGAGTCCTATTCATGGTTGTGTTGTGCACCACAACTATGAGTAGAAGGCTATGAGGCATTCTAGGATATGTTTTACTTCTTCATGATCCATGTCGTGCGATAGAGTTAGATCCCCTAGGGCTTATTACTAACCCCTAACCATTACATTTCAGGATATGTCTCAAGCTACTCAAGATTGTGATATCTCAAATGCGGTAGTTTGAAATACTCTATGGGTAATGGTCAAAGCGGTGATAATATTGGAAACTTAACTCAATCATCAAGTGGGTGCTCCCGAGACTTCTAGTAGGAAGAAGAGAGGTAGTGAGGCCAAGAGTGCCCATAATGTGGGTAAGTTAAAAAATCTCAAATGTAAAGGTGTTGGTGGTGTGGATCCTAATGGTGTGTGTTCTAATTGTAGAGGGGGTCATAAAGGCCTATGTTTCAAAGGCATCAATGCTTGTTTCCATTGTTGTAAGGAGGGACATAAGAAGAAGGATTGTAATTGTAAAAGCAATAAGGTTAAACGAGATGATGGTGGGATGACTAATTCCAAGTGTCAAAGGTGTGGAATAAACCACAGTAGCCCATGTTGGAGGAACACTAGTGCTTGCCTTTGATTTGGTAAGGTGGTTCACAAGCTTATGGATTGTCCATTTACTCCAAAGAGGTGTAAGGGTGCTCAGCTTTTGGACCATGGTGGCTATGTTGATGAAGTGCCTCAAGGAGGGGTCGGGGTGCCCGATATTATTACCGATAAGTTGAAGTTTCCTTTACTTTGATGTGCATACATTGTAAAGCCCATTATGCCACTACTTCTTCTCTATTCTTCTTAGTTGATGGTGGGGCTTCTTTTGTGACCAAGTTGTTGTGTGGATCTTTGGTGTCTATTATTTTGTTGGGTACATTATTGCTAGAAGGTTCATAGGTGATGGTCCAGGTTTGTATTGTACTAGGTCTTGCTTTGTGGCTTGTTGGAGTTGACATGGTGGAATTTCACGTCACTATAGTAATAAAATAGTTGCATGCATGTTATGTCTTCATGGATGGTAGAACCAATAAAGGTAGCCCCAATTTCCTAATGAGCCCGTCTTTGAGTGGGATCTTATTAAATGGTAGCAAGGGAGGTAGGTCCATTTCATGCCCAAAGGTACAATTGGTCTCTAAGAGGTTGCATTTGTCATCTTGTGAGAAATGAAGGTGTTGAACCTAAGTTGTTTTTTCTATAGAATTGTTGTTGGTGGTGGATGAGGCTTTGAATATGGATTTTGATATTATTAATTTTGGGGTAGTGTCTTTGGTTTGACTAGTACACCCGTTATGCCTATAAGTCTCATAAGTAAGATCTCTAGTCCTTACCCTAATAGGTTTATGGTGGTTTTGGTGATGATAATGTGGTTCGTTCCCTAATGAGGTAGTGCATGTGAATTATTTGAGAGTAGTATTATAAGTTTAAGGAAGAAGGTTAGGTGCTAAGTGGGAGAGAAGAGAATCTTGGTGATAAGAGGTTGCCTTCCTCGGATGTGTGGTGTCGGGTGATGGTATTAAGGTGGACCTTAGTAAGACGAAGGTGATTAGAAATTAGCCTAGACCTTTGAGTTCATCGAATATTAGGAGCCTCTTGAGTTTAGTGGGCTATTACTGGAGATTGTTAGTAGGTTCTCTTCTATTGTTGCTCGTATGACTTAGTTGACCCTATATAAGGCCATGTTGAGATCGATATTTTGAGTATGGTGATTTGATAGGTCCGAGAGTTGCTATTTCTGGTATTATTCCTTGGTTCTAGTAGTATTCATGTGCATGTGGATTGATCCTTGATCCCTTCCAATCATGGAGATCAAAAATTATTTTAAAGAAAACCTATAAGGATTTTACTTATTTTAATTTGGGATTTGAATATTATGATTCCTAGAATTCTATTGATGCATGGGTAATTTTTGGTGATGTTAATGTGATTTAAACCATTATATATGGATTTACTTTGGGTTTATGACTTTATAAGTATGCATGTTCCCCTTTTGAAATTATTTATGCATGAGAGATTACATAATGGATTTAAATATGGAATTAATTATGTTTTCACTTCAACTTCATATTATAAATGTTGATTTTTAAATAGAGTCTTAAGTACCTATGTCATTTTCTCATTGTTCATAGTATATATATTCTTGTACATGGATTGTTTGAAAACAAGTATGTCATGGGTATGCCTAATTTCCTTTTATGGTATCATTTTGATAAAAGGCTAGTTATGGCAATATTGTGATCACATATATGTCTTTGATTTTGGCTCTTTAAGCATTTTGGGTGCTTGCTCCATTTTGTATATGAATGGGTTATTCCTATGCAAGAGTATTATGACTACAAAATAATGATTTTGGCATTTGAGCCTAAGTATGAATTATTATAAATGGTGTTTGGCTTTTAAGCCCAATTGTGCATTGAAATGATTTGGAAAATGACCATTGCCTCTTTAAAAGTATGTATATGAATATTATAAATATTCTTGTGGGATGACGACTTGGCACCGATAGATTAAGAGCGATGGGCTATAAGGGTTGCCCCGTGTTCTTGTTCCATAGAGCCTTGTCTTATGGTCTTGGTTTTTCTTAGCTTGATAGATTGGAGGTCTTGTGATTGTTTGGGCTACTTGCATTGCATGTTTCTAATGAGTGTAGAATCCGTAAGATTGTAATATGGTGGGTAAGGATGGTCACTCTAGTTATTTAACTATGATGGGTTAGTCACTTCTCTAAGGTTGATTTGCGGTTCGAGTTTTGTTCTCAAGTGTGGAGTAGGGTAGGTAATATACCTAAGTGCCCTTTGGAACTAGGAATGGGCATTTTGATTATTGTTGGAGATGTTTGGTGGGCTTGTACACCAATTGTGTCTATTGGGTTTCATGAATAGGGTCTTAAAACCCTACCTTGATATGTTTGTGGTGGTCTCTAGTGATGAGGTGTGGATTTTTTCA
>DF358758.1:163896-175558 GCA_000787875.1 Solanum virginianum
ATCGGATCGTTGTACCCAATTTACTTCACACTTTTGGAGATTATTTCTAATAGGCTTGGCACGATGGTGAAGTGGGAGGACATGTTAATGGCTTATGTGTTGGAATTCAAAGGAAATCTGCCGCGACTCAGACCTAGGTCTAGGAGTGACATGGCAAATAGAAACCCAAGAGTCCTTAAACAAGCATCAAAGTATCCATATTCATATTATTGGTTTGGAAGCGTATAAAGAAGTAGCAAACATGTAGTTCTAAGGGACAGGGAAGTATGACTCACACTATGGGATGTTATAAGGATAGGGATTCGCATGGATCACATGGCACATAACATATAGAAACTAAGGGGCGGGTAAGCATGACTCATTCTATGGGGATAGAGCAGGACTTAGGACTTTCCACATTTCCACATTTCATCATAAGAAAATCATCCAAGAATCAATATAATAGATAGCCATAACCATAATCTCTAAATAGTTAAACATAGAATGGGACGGGAGCGAAGACATGTCTAGGGCTCACCCTCAAAGTAAATATAACGTAAGTGGAAGCAACATAATAGGTAGATGGAAGATGGCTTGACTTTTGATGATAGGACTCACCACAACAAATTTAATAATATAAAGTAGCCGTCAAAAGGCGGGTGGATATAGTCTCTAGTCCCTACATAGTTAGATCTTATAGGCAAAAAGTATGTGTTAGTACGTTTGAATGTACTATATTTGTGGGCATGGAATAGATATGAACTTATTAAACCTGCATTCAATGTTAGATGACAAGGACATATATTTAGGAAGAGATATATAAGCAAAGAAGAGTAATATATCAATATGCCATGAAATACATGATACATGTAATACCACAGTACTTCAACATAGAGGGGATGAGAACTCAACGGACATATAAGACCAACCGATCTATGAATTGGAATTCCAATGTGTTCCGCACACTGGATAAGAGGTAATCTATTTGGCAAAAGAAGACCATATTTCTGTTTACGGGCCTTCCATTTTGGAGAAGTAACCTTCTTTACGGGCCTCCCATTTCAGTAAGGGTTACCATAAAAAAATACCTATGGTGGCACATAGTTATGCGACTCGGGTACTTGACCCTTGGAGTTAGCCCCCTCCAACAAGTTCCCTCGAAGATAAGTCATCATTCCATAAGAATACATATATATATATACTTGCTTTTAAAAGAGCCTTAAGTCATTTCAAATTATTTAAATGCATAGTTAGGCTTAAAACCAAAACATTCTTCCTAATCATTCATACTTGGGCTAAAGAGTCAAATCATACTTCAAATCCAATCTTCATGCATAGGAATAGCTCATTTGCATCTATCAAAGTAGTGCAAATAGCTGGAGTATCTAAAAGAGCCATATCATAGATATTTATGTGATCACATTCTTGTTATAACCATATTCTCATAAAAATCATATTCATAAATATAATTGGGTCATAGCCCACTTCATAATGTTCATAAAAACCAACGCTCATATATGTATATGTCACGAATTATGGGAGAATAGCATGGGCAATAGAGATTCAAACATAAATCAACAATACTATATGAAATTTAAGTAAATTCATATTTAAATCATAATTTAGACTACACATGCTCCGATAAAATTTTACAGGGAAAATGCTTTTTCAAATCTTCATAACATTCATGTAATTCAACATATTAGGGCTTAAATCACTTAAAAAGAAAATAGTAATTAAACAAAGTCCATATCTCAATTGAATCAAATAAACAATAATCTACAAGACTCATGTTTAAAGTAAGCTCAATTTCATAAAATAAAAGAGTAAAAGAGTTTGGGGTCTTCATGGTTGAAAGGGACCATCACTCGATCCCACATACCTTAGCTAATAAAAAGAATCAAGAAGAAGTTGATTGAAGAAGAGGGCCCTTCCTTAAGCTCCAAACTAATCCTTCAAGGCTCACTTGCGCGGAGTTCTTTTAATGATGTTTAGGGTAGCATAAAAAATCATAAAAATTCCTTTGGAATTACCAAGAATACAAGAAAGCCAATAATGAAATGGGTGACAAAAAGTTGTTAGGGGTCCGGTAAGAGGGCCTCACGGATCGTGTTGTGTCACAGGGACCACACGGCTGTCTATGTGACTTCACTTATGGAAAATCTTCACCGGTCAATTTCTTAGATATTGATTACATACTTCAAAAATTTTCAGGACAACACCCTTAAGGGCAACAACACCACCCCTGAACGTGTTCATCTGTGAAGGTGTTTGTGTGTGAAGTTCCTTATCCAAAATGTGGCTTTCAAGGTCAACGCCCCTCTTATAAGCCACCACACGGCCAGTGAAGTGTCAGACAAGTCATATGGTGCTTAGTTATGAATACCTTGGTCTTAAACTCCAACTTAAAGCCAAACACTCTACACACAAGGCCAAGGACCACCTCATTCTTCCTTCATACGGCTAGTAAAGCTTCCCACAACCCATGGAGGTGCCCTTATGGTGTCACCTTGGTCAAAAACATTTCGAGAAAAAATTTCATGCACCATTAAGGGCTTACAAAGTTTGAGTCCTTACTTCATCTTCCCCTTGGGAACATTCGTCCTCCAATATGAAAGAACAAGGATTGAAAGGCTTGACTTAAGCATGAAACATCCAAAAACAAAGAGACAATGAATATTTCATCACTTGAAAATCATAAAGTTATTAAAACTCATATCGAAAACATCTTTATATCATTTTTGTGCACATATATGCATGTCGAGTCATAAAACACAAGAGTGAATGAATCAGGACCTTTTGGAATAGGAAGAACCTAATACCTTAGGCTTGAGTAGATTGGAAAAGATGGGATATCATTTCATCATGTCCAACTCTACCTCTAATGTAGTACACTCCACATGTTGATTTCTCTAAAGAACTTTAACTGTAGCCATGTCCTGATAGTGAAGCCGCTTCACTTGCCTATCAAAGATCTTAACTGGGACATCCTTATAAGATAATTTATCCTCAACCTCAAATCCATCAAAAGGCACAATTACACTAGGATCACCTGATATCACCCAAGTTACACCTCCTTTTTAAATGTTAATATGGTAACTATCAAGATATAGAACCTAACCAAGGTTACTGTTGAACCCACAAGTAGTACGTAGACTCAAGAAAATTCACCAATACGCAATCCGAGTAATTAACCGACTTAATTACTTAAAGGGGGGATTGCAATAATCAATGAGAAAAGTAAACTAACTACTTATTACAAAAGAAAATTAATAATAGAGAGAAACTAGGGTATTGTGTTCCCATGATTCCATAACTCAGTATCCCCGGATAACCTAATTCTTATATAGTGTATAACATGCAAGACGGTAATATACGTTCACCAAGTCCTTTGGTAAAAGGTGAGAGGTGAATTTTACTATGTGACTTGGCTCATCTCCATAGTGTTCATTACTAAACATTCCCTATTAGTCCAAGTACAACCTCTCCTTGGCCCAGTTTGGTTGATTAGACGAGAATACATCAATCGAATCCTATTAATTAATCTCTTTTCCTATTCATTACTACTTTGATCCAGTCAGCATTTTTGCCTCAATCAAGGTTCACAATGTTCAAGGATAGAAAAAGGTCAATATCAAGGTATTTCACTAGATAAGGTTATGCTAGCTAGGTATCAAGATAATAAAGGGTACATATACTAGGCGACTTATAATATTTGCCACCACAATAAAAAATGCAAAACGAAGGGTGTTAATTAATACATGCATATACACCTTCCAAGATTTGTGAATTATCCGGTTCTATTTTGTTAGTACTTCATGGTTCCCACAACCCTAGTTGTCGATTTAGCGCCTCCTACTATTCATAGATGAAGATATTATGAATTGAGAAGACATAATTAAATACTTACATAATAGATTTAAGAACAAGCAATCCAATATCAATAAGAATCACAAACTTTAAGATCAAATTCAATAACAAGTGTTCTGAAAGACTCTCTTACAATTTTCTCTCTCTTAATATTGAGTTCTATGAGTGCTAACCTAAAACTTATAAAAACTGATATGTACTTATGAAAAATAACCTAAAAACCCTATCTATAACTATTACAATTCAAATCCTAAATGACTTAGGAGAACTGGTCATCATGTCTCACAAAAGCTCTTTACAGCCCGTATTGAAGTTTACGGCCCATAATCGGGGTCTCGTACATTGTTGCTGGAAAATTGGACTTCTTCTTTATGACACCTCTTTACGACTCTTAAAGGGGGTTTCATCTGACGAACTTCACAAAGTCTTCATTCTCTAATTCTCAGGGCACGAAACCTCTTCTATGACTCATATATTAATCTACGGCTCATCTGCATGTTCATAGAATTTACTTCAGAAACTTGGCCCCTCACTGGAATTCCATACGAAACCACCCTACGGCTTATAGAATGGTTTACAGGCCATAAAGTGTCTCGTATAGCAGCAAATCTATAGCAATTTATGTAACTTTCCCCAAAATCATGGACAACCTGTAATCCAGCATAGATAAACACAAAAACACATAAAACCCACAAATATCACATTGAGAACACACAAAATCCTATATTTTAAGCATCAAAAGTGTTGTAAGTTGGCAGCGCATCAACACCAATACCCTTAACTTAAAATTTTTGTTTTTCTTCAAGCGACGGACTCAATCTTTATAGACAGTATAGTAACACATAGATCTTAACTTTATGGCATAAATCATATAAATCTCAGACTTAGATACCTACATAACTTTTCAAAATTGGATTAGATAGCTATTTAGCAAACCAATGCAAACTAGTGCATGTGACAACACAACTATGACAAGTAATGTATTATCAACAATCAATAATCACTAAACAAGCCTAGTGCTAAAAATGCAATGCAAGTGTCATCACAAAAAGAAGTCCCATATATGACACTCAATGATGTTTCCATAATTGACCTTGGTACTTTGCAAAGCGCTCATTCGCACAAAAGATATTTGCATAACGACTAATACCATAGGACTGCATCTATACTCATGACTCAGACCTTTAACTTATTGGATAGGATCATTATAGGACTTTCTTGGCTTGTAATATAGGCTCAGGGGGTTTTGGTATGATATTTTGGGAAATTAGTGACTAAAGGGTCTCCTTGAAACTGCATTTTTCTACACTATTGCCCTACCAACTTTATTACTTTCACTTTATTCTCCCTTTTTTCCGATGTCAAGCCTTTTTGTGTGCACTCTTTTCATTTTTCAGCATGTTGCATTATTTTTATGCTTGCTTTTGTTTTTTTAGCTCACATCTAAGGCATCACTTATTTTTCTTGCACCAGTACATGATTTTTCTCATTTATCTCCGTGTTCCTAACTCACCCCCTCATTTTTGTGCTTTCCCCTTATACCAGCCACCTTGAACATAAGTTTTTAGCTTGTGTTGAGGTGTACAATATCCATTCTCTGAACCAGGGCTACTTTTGGTAGCCACCCTCAAAATAGGCTTTTGCCTAAGTCAAGGTACCTAATATTCAAGGAAAGAGCAGGGCCAATTTCAGGATTTTTCACTAGACAAGGCTAAGTTAATGAGATGTTTTCAAAGAATAGGTACATGTTAGGCTCAAACTTTAGGAACAAGGAATATAACATTAATTTGATTGGTCATTTTTAGGCTAAAGTGGACTATTTAAGTATAGTGGACTAAGATCCTTTTCTAATCCAATTAATCTACAATCTAACTTAGATTAATAGGGCAAGTTATGAATTAGGACAAAACACATGAATTTATCAAATTAAGCTCACACTCACATAGAACTGCATACATTATTAACAAAAAGACTCAAAAATCGTGCTTCTTTTGTCAATATACCCTCATTTATCAGAACAGATACTGTCACACACCTAAACATGCATCCTCACTATCTAACTACTCAATCAAACTTTTTGGTGGGTATTATTTTTCAAACAAAACACAAAAACATGCTATATGCCACAAGTTTTGGTACTATATGCTACAAATATTATCTAAACATCCCAAACATGTAGGTTCAACATAAATTAAATATCCAAATGGAAAAAAAAAACATAGGCAATAAAAACCCAGGATAAAAAATTAGGATAGTTATGGACCCAAGCTACTCAAACTTTACTGAGTTCCATAATTACCCACACCCCATCAAAAAAATGTGCATTGTCCCCAATGAATAAAATCAAAACAAAATAGAACGAAAGGGTTCAAAAAACATATCTATGTACCTAAGGGCCAGTCTCCACCTTGGGTTGCCTGCCAAGCAGCGCCTGATTTATTTTTGCGCCATGACATAGATAACTTGAGTACTTCAAACTTCCTACAGAACTTATTCTTCCACCATCTTTCATCTGATCCAATGGCATAGGAAAGTGATCCTTCTCTGTCAAAGCATTGAGCTTTCTGTAATCCTTGCATACCCTCCATCCTGTGACTAGCCATATCCAGATCAAGTCATTATTTGCATGAGGTACCACAGTGATACCTCCTTTCTTTAGGAAGCATTGTACGTATCTCCAATTCAATAGCCCCATGATCGAAGGCGGGACTTACTTAGAAGGGTCCCAACCATCTAGATTTGAGCTTCATAGGGAACAACTTTAGTCTTGAATTATAGAGAAGCACCAAGTCCCCAGGTGCAATTTGTCGGTTCTCCATACGGCAGTCATGCTGCAGTTTCATTCTCTATTTGTACAAGGCTGAGCTCTTATATGCCTTTAACTAAAACTCATAGAGCTCATAAAGTTGGCTCAGCATAGAATTTGTTGCATTAGTCCAATCCAGATTCAACTTCTTCAGTACCCACATTGCTTTACGCTCAAGTTTCACCAGATAGTGACATGCTTTCCCAAAGACAAATTGGTAGGGAGACATGCCTATAGGTGTCTTGGGTGATGTCCGATATACCCATAATGCATCTTCTAGCTTCCGCGACCAATCTATTTGGTTTGTATTCACAGTCTTGAATAGGATCTGTTTAATTACCCTATTAGACACCCCCACCTGGCCATTTTTCAAAGGATGATTTTGTGTCGCCACTTGATGTTTCACTACATGCCTTTCGAGATGAGCTTTAAAAAGTCTATTGCAAAAGTGAGACCTCCATCACTTATGATGCCCGAGGGGTGCCAAACCTCAAGAAGATGTTCTTTTTCAAAAATATTGTGATACTATTGCCCTCATTGTTATGTAGGCCATGGCCTCCACCCACTTTGATACATAATCCATAGCAACTTGAATGCACATGTTTCCATGTGAGCTAACACATGGTCCCATGAAATCTGTCCCCCATATATCAAATGACTCGATCACCATAATGGGGTTTAGAGGTAGATCATGCTTGTGGGAAATCCCACCTTCTCTTTGGCACCTGTCATAAGCTTTGGCATAGTCGTGGGTGTCTTGGTGAATAGTGGGCCAGTAATACCCATATTGTAACATCTTATGGGTTGTTCAAATTCCACTATGATGTCCTCCTACAAAAGATGAATGACATGCCTCGAGTATTCTCAACATTTCAACCTTAGGAACACAGTGATGAATAATCACATCATCACATACATGAAACAAATATGGGTTATCTTAAAAGAACTTTCTCATGTCGAACATAAATTTTTGATGCTGGTTTGTGTTCATGTCGAGTGGTACGATATCACTCACAAAGTATTAGATGCTGCTAACACTTTCTCATCAGGAAAAGAATCATTAATCACCAATCCATCATCAAATTTTATCATTGCCCCATCTTACAATCTAGAGGGTGATCTGCAACCTGATTTACTGTCCTTTTTTTATCGATGACGTCAAAGTTGATTTGTTATAAGAGAAGCACCCATATCATCAACCATGGCTTTGCATCCTTCTTAGACATCAAATATTTAAGTGTTGAGTGATCTGTATGCACCACTACTTTTGCCCTTAACATATATGACCTGATTTTTCAAATGCAAAGACCAATGCGAGTAACTCTTGCTCAGTGATAGTGTAATTCTTCTGGGCTATATTTAGAGCTTTGTTAGCATAGAATATCAAATGTAATATCTTTTCCTTGCATTGTCCCAATACCACACTTAAAGCCATCCCACTTGAGTCACACATGATTTCAAAGGGCTTGGACCAATATGGAGCTACAATGATTAGTGTTGACATCAACCTCTTCTTTAACTCTTCAAAGGCTTTAAGACATGCATAATCAAACATGAACTTAACATCTTTCTCCAATAATTTGTATAACGGGTATGAAATTCTAGGGAAGTATTTTATAAATCTCTGATAGAATCCTACATATCCCAATCTACATCTAGACCTCTATTCCTATTACAATAACTTCCATGAGATAGGTGGTGGGAGCTTCTCGATCACCTCCATTTTAGCTTTGTCAACCTCAATTCCTTTGCTGGATATTCTGTGCCCCAATACAATGCCCTGTTTCACCATGAAGTTACTCTTTTCCAAATTTAGTACTAGATGACTCTCCATGCATCTTTATAAAACAGTATGTCGGTGTTTCAAGCAATCCTCAGATGAGTCTCCAACAACACTAACATCATCCATGAAGACTTTAATAGTGTCTTCTACCATATCTGAGAAGATATACATCATGAAACTCTAGAATGTTGCTGGGGCACCACACAACCCAAATGGCATCCTCTTGAATGTAAAGGTTCTATAGGGGGATGTAAATATCATATTCTCTTGTTTGTATAGGTCATTTGGTGATACGATTATAGCCTAAATACCCATCAAGAAATAGTACCACCCCATTCCAACTAGTCAATCCAACATCTGATCCAATGGCATAGGAAAGTGATCCTTCTCTGTCAAAGCATTGAGCTTTCTGTAATCCTTGCATACCCTCCATCCTGTGACTAGCCATATCCAGATCAAGTCATTATTTGCATGAGGTACCACAGTGATACCTCCTTTCTTTAGGAAGCATTGTACCAGACTCACCCTTCACTATCGGCGATTGGGTAGATTACTCTTGCATCTTACCATTTGATGATCTGTTTGCGCACAAATTCTTGCATAAGAGGGTTGAGGCTTCTTTAGTGCTCAATACTCGGCTTGTAGTCCTTGACCAACTAGATATCATGTGTACATACCCTAGGAGGGATACCAATGATGTTTACAATCATTTATCTGATGGCCTTCTTGAATTGTTTGAGCATCATTACAAGGGCATCCGCTTGCTCATCATTCAAATCTATATCTAATAAGAATAACAAAGTGTTGTTTGCTCCCAAAATGTATACCTCAGATGTGCTAGAAGGGCCTTCAATTCTAATACTACTGGGTCTTCTATAGAGGTCTTTATGGGTGGTGACTCCCAATTTTGATAATCTATCTCTACATTATTTTGGCGCCTAGGACCATAAGACACCCCTAGAGCATTCACTGTCTTCTCATAGTCTGGGATACTATCACTATCAATGTTCATAAGCAATACCTCCAATGTGTCAATGCTTAGTCTTACTTCAAGTGGTACTTCTGGCTCAGCATTATCAATTGTCTCGATAATAGAAACCGTTCTCACATCCTTATATTTCCTTCATTGTTTACAAATATTGAACACGACCTCATCCTTCCTAGATTTGAACTTAAGTTGGCCCTTCTCCATATCCACCAAGGTATATCCGGTGGCTAAAAAGGGCCTTCCCAAGATGATAGGTACTTCCAAATTAACCTCACAATTAAGGAACACAATATCTGCAGGGAATACAAACCTCTCAACATTTATGAACACATCATATAATAACCCCACATGTTTCTTCAGCATGTTATCTGCCATCTATAATTGCATGCTAATTTGAGTAGGAGCTCCTAATCCAAGCTTCTTGTAGACTGCCAGAGGCATCAACTTTATGATGGCACCTAGATCATATAGTTCCCTTGCGAACTCTACGTCTCCAATGGTGCAGGGTATGGTAAAAGCACCTGGATCTTCATGCTTCTGAACTAAGGACTTCGTAGAAATACTATTACAATGCTAAAGCTTATGAGAAAGCCCCTGACTCATAGTGCACTTTTTGGTGACCAAGTCCTTCATGTACTTTCCATACCCTGGCATTTTTGCTTCTGAACTAAGGACTTCGTAGAAATACTATTACAATGCTAAAGCTTATGAGAAAGCCCCTGACTCATAGTGCACTTTTTGGTGACCAAGTCCTCCAATGCCTCGATGAGAGAGATGATGATAGATAGCTACTTTAGCATAAAGAGAAAGTGCTTGAACTTTCCTTCCTCCTCTCTTTTTTTGATTCTCTGAGAGAAGGGAGGAGGAGGTCTAGGAATGGGCTTAAACCTCTGTAATGCATCAAAGCTTCACTTACCCCATCCTTACATTGATTATCTGTTTCATTCGCATGCTTTGTTGCAACCATCTCCTCACAAACATCTTCCTCATCAACCCACATGGTAGGGTCAATAGTGCTCTTACCACCTTGAGTAATGACTGCCATACACTTCCCTTTATTTTTAGGATTTTGAACTATATTGGTTGGCAGTGTACCCTTTTGATGCTGATTAAGCTGAGTCGACACTTGATCAAACTATTGTTATTGCTTGATAGCCATAGAGTGAGACTCTATTTTGTGATTAATACCTAAAATCTCCAATTTCATGCCATTAGTGTCTCATCATATGTCTCAACCTTCTTCAACAGGAGATCAAACAGCTTCTCAATTTAGTAATTACCTGCACCTGCATCACGGTTATGTGGTGGCACATAAGGACAATTCCTGAAGCTTTCTTCACAATCCCAATCTACATCTAGACCTCTATTCCTATTACAATAACTTCCATGGTTATCCCTGTAAGCTCCATATCTACAAAAGTTCCAACGTTGGTTTCCTTGACCTTGGCGCCAATAGTATCGATTAGACCCTTAGGCGTTGGTCCAGAAAGACATCGTGCTCAGCAACAAAACATGCATCCTCATCATAGTGTGGCTCCTCGTACATGGGTACATGTGGAGGTTGATAAACCACAATATTTACTCTCTCTTGGCTATGCTTCATCATCAGCTCCATACCTGTGCGAATCTGCGCAACCTGTTGTATGATCTCTTTATTAATTCTAGCTTGCTCTTGACCCACACTGATAACACATGAACTCTCTGTAGAAGCTCTATCCCTCTGCCCCTATGCACGAATTATCTTGACCACTCTTTCTATGTGCACCCTAATTCTTGCAAACGGTTGATCTAGAATCACAACACCCATGATAGTGTCAGCATATGACTGTTGTCATCAAGGCACGATAGAAGATCTCCACTAAGGCATAAACAACTATCTTATAGTCAGGGATGCTCCTCAGACATTTTGTAAACCTCTCCTAAGTAGTGCTTATTGAATCAACAGGAAGTTGTTCAATATTGTTAACCTGATCTTTTTACTTCAGCTTTTTCGATATATGGAAGTACCTCTCCCAAAAGGCCTTCTACAAGTCTGCTCAATCGGTGATTATATTCTGCGAAAGCTTAGATAGCCATAATGCAGTATTTCCCGTAAGAGACAATAGGAAGACACGGAGTCCCACAACATCCATAGATAGATTTTGTGTTCCTATCATACTCTTACAGACAAATGCCACATTGTGTAGGTGACTATGTCGATCCTCTGATGGTATGTCTACAAATAGCCCATGGTTCT
>DF358758.1:188519-199541 GCA_000787875.1 Solanum virginianum
TGTGAATCCAAACTCAAGGTTATTTATTGTTCTTCATTTTCTTTGGGTAATTTCTCAACTATGTTTATTTTATTCATTGTTTATGTTGTTGCCCAAGCTATGAGTAGCTAAATCCCCACAACTTGGATTTTGCAGGAACCATTAGTAGCTAGCTTAATAACCTTGATTATTTGCACCTCTTGAGTTGGGTATTTGCATGTATTATTCATTTTCCTTCATCTTGCTTGTTGTTTAATGGTGGCCATCATTAAACCCCACCTAGAGTCATGATGCCGATCAAGATAGTGATCAATAGGAAAAGGAAATAGGTGACAGAATTTGATTGATGTGTTCTCATCTAATCAACCAAACCTAACCAATGAGAGGTTGACAGGGACAATAGATAACGATTAGTTGGCACACTATGGTAGCTAATTAAGCACCATAACAAAATTTGACCTTCACCTTTACCAAAGGGTTGGAAGAACCTAAGTTACCATCCTACATGCAATGTCCCAATTGTATTACCTTAGGATTCGACCCTAACCTATGGTTAGGTTTTATATTTGACAATGATCGCTTTATCCTCAAAGTGAGCAGTACTGTTTGAGCTTGATAAAAATTAATGGCGCTGTTGCCAGGGAATACGAGAAGGTTTTGACTTAATTTCACTAGTAGTCAATTCAAGTGTTGATTGCTTGATTCTCTTTTCTTTTACTCTTTTTTTATTTTTGTTGTTGACTTTGTTTTGCAGGGTATACTAGATGTATGCCCAACACAAGGAGACAAGGTAGACCAATAGCTCTAATTAATATCGAGATCCATCAGGTTACAACAACAATGGCCCAAGCAAACGTGGATGTTGCAGTTGTTGAAGCCATGGATTTACATGATTATGTGGGTATAGAGGAGAATCCACCACTAAGCGAAAACAGACCAATAAATAAGGATTTCAACGAGAATGCATATTGTTGGAAATAATATCGGTTGAACCCTATGGCCATGGACGTCATAGGTGCTATAGTGTTGCCACCATTACCGGCAGACACTAAGTTTACAATGTTGAGTGGATTACTCCAAATGCTTCAAAAATCAGGGTTTGTTTGCGGGGTTACCTACTGAGGATCCTCATAGTCATCTTCATAATGTAGAATTTGTGTGTAAAAGTTTGATGGGTATACATAATCTCTCTATGGATGTTGTTGCATTACAAGTGGTCCATTTATCTCTTACAGGAAATGCGATAATATGGTTGTCAGAACTCCCACAGAGTTTAATCACCAGTTGGTAAGAATTCCAAAGAGCCTTCTTAGAGCAATATTTTTCAAGGTCCAAAAAGCTAAAGCTAAAGGACCAAATCAAACAACTTTGAGAACACGCTAGGTGATTCTATTAGCACAATGTGGGAGAGGTTCACCAAGTGTTTGAGAATGGTTTCGGACCATAAAACTATGGATGATGCCTTAGTGAAATTTCTTATAGGGCTCTTGATGAGAATAGTCAAGCATGTGGCAATACAATTATGGGAGGCATGTTCTTAGATCAACCATTCACAAGGATAGCAGAAAGGATACACTAAGTAATGAAGACCATAGAGCATGGGGCCAAAGGGAGTGAACTACTATAAGAAGCTCTTGTATGGTGAGTATTAGATCTAATCAAGAAAATAATAATGATGAGATTATGCATCAACTTGCTCAACTACAAACTAGTGTAGACTTAGCGGTGAAACAAACTCAAGAAAATATTCCTGCAGTAGTCCTCCAACACCCAAGAGAACCCATGTATGGTGAGTTATATTATTATGAAGATGCTTGCTTTATTAGAGATCAAGCGGTGGGTTTTCAGAACAATGCCCAAGGGTCCAACCTGAACTATTGGCGTCAAGGTTTAGGAAATCAAGGTCGAAACTACAACTAAGAGGGTGAAAATAGAGATAACTGTGGTGGTTATTTTTGAGAGAGAAAGAGTATCGAAAGCCAAATGTAGATGAAGAGATAGGTATAGAAATAGTACTTACGTGCCTCCTTATAATCGCAAAGTTGGTTCTAGCAATTCAAGGATAGAGAAACTGTTCGACCAGTTGTTGAAGAGAGTCGATCACCAAGATGAGACTTTGAAGGGAATGAAATTACATATCTCAAGTATTAACCAAAAGATTAAGTCTCACTCGGTGGCAAATTAAGCAATTGGAACAACAATTTTGTCAAGTGTCCCTCCAATTGAACCAACGCAAAAAGGGTACTTTGCTAAACAATATGATTCAAAATCCGAAGAATGTGGGACATTGCATGGTGATTATAATTAGAAGTGGAAAAAGTACCATTGACCCCCCAATGATAGTGGTTGTGATTGAGGATTGTGAAAAGAATGTAGATGACAAGGTTGAAGTTGAGGAAGAAGGTTTGGCCAACAATGGGATGATAAGTGAAGAGGTAAAGGAGTAAGAAAAGACCAAGACTATTCCAAGGACTCCCCCTCCTTGTCCCCAAAAACTTAATCAAAAGGAGGAGGATGGTAAATTCAAAACTTTCTTTCTATGTTTAATATTCCTCTTCTTGTGGCGTTAGAGAAGATGCCTGGGTATGTTAAATATATGAAAGATTTGGTGATAATAAAATCCACAGTGAGCTAAGAGCTTTCACAAGAGCTCCAATAGTGTAGTGACATCATGACCAAATGCTTAGCCCAAAAGAGGGAAGATCCCGATGCATTTACCATTCCTTGTACCATCGGTGATGTTGAGTTCGCAAGAGTATTATGTGATTTAGGAGCAAGTATAAATTCGGTGCCTCATGCCTTTTTCAAAAAGCTTGGTCTTAGTTCTCCCATTTCTACGAGGATGCAATTAATCATGGCGGATAGAAAAATCAAGAATCCAAAGGGAATCCTTATTGATGTACTGGTAAAAGTAGATAAGTTTATCTTTCCAACAAATTTTGTGATTCTTGATTGTGAGGTTGATTTTGAAGTCCCTATTATTTTGGTAAGGCCGTTCTTGGCCACTTGGATAGCCCTGGTAGATATGGATTTCGGTCAACTTAGGTTTAGGGTTAATGATGCAAAGGTGGTTTTTATTATCCATTAGTCAATGAAGCACCCAAATAAGCTCAAAAGTGATGTATGGGCTATTGAAGAACTCTGATGATCCATGATGACTAAGTTGTGCCATGATGTTAAACAAGATGTTTCCTGGGAGGCAACCCAAGTACTTTTCATGTTTTTGGCTTATTTTGACATTATTTTGATTGTATGAATTTTTAGGTAGTAGACTGATTGTGGTTTGTTTTTCTCTTTTAAAATACTGAATCAGTTGTATGTTTGGATAATGGTGCATTTTTATCAAGGTTTGAACGTATTGAACAAGTGCAGAAAAATTACTGAAAATGGCATTAGAAGCAGCCTCTACGTCCAAGCCTATAAGCCATAGTGCACACTACGACTCATAGTCATGCCTCATGGAGGATAATAGTGATAATTTAATGTTGGCACTCCCACTACGAGCCAAATTTATGACTCGTAGTCCAATCTATGAGTCATAAATGGGGTTCGTAGTGCCTAAGTATGTTTTTGAAATTTTCTTAAGTTTTGAGTGATCTACGAGACCAAGACCTATGGGTTGTAGTAAGAGCTACAACTCGTAGGCATGGTTTCGTAGACCTGACTCAAGGGTTTTAGAATGTCGGCTGATGGGGTATTTAAAAGGTCAAAATTCATTTTGACCCTTAAATCTCTCAAATAAAACCCTAATACACACAAAATATTTTCCTAATCCTTTCCCTACTCTTCATATCACTTTTTGGACCAATTTCTGGCATGCCCACGTCACTTTTTTGGCAAACCACATCGGCAGCTAGGGTTCTTACTCCCCTTTTCTCCCATTTTTATTCATCTTTCATATTCATCCCCTAAGGTATGTTTCTTGGTCTAATTTCTTACACAAATCATAATGTCTTTTGAACTTCTTGAATGATTGTGCGATTGAAATTAGTATTCAGATAATTTTTGGGGACAATTTATGCATCTAGATGAGATTTAGGGTATTTGTCGATTAGAATTCTTTGAATTTAACCATGGTTTCAAAATCACCATTGTTGCTTGGTGGTGATAAAGTTACAAGCACCTCAATAACCTGATGTCCCCTGCTATGAGGGCCTGCTACAATCCACAAGAGGATATATGGGCTGTAGTTTCCCCTCGTAGGGGATAATAGCCACCTAAGGTTCCTTAAGACTCAGCATACGAGACCCTCCTATGGGTCATAGTGTCTATTACGAACCGTAGTGGGGTCTCGTGAACTTGCTTTGTGATTTATTTTGGATACTAAAAATCGGGATGAACCCAGTCTACAACTCTTAGTCATGTCTATGATTCATAACTGAGCCTCATACTGAAGTTTACTATAAACTTTTGCTAGGCACCTGTGGATTACGAGGCCATAGTATGACTCATAGTCTACTATTACAATGTTGATTTTATTGAGTGGTTTCCTTTTGTTGTTGTTTATTTCTATTCTATTATCTATTTTTGTTTTTTGCTAGGTACCTTGGGGCTAATTGTTGGTTTGTGATGAATATTTCAGGTACAATGGCTCCGATGAATAGAAATGCGGCAATTCGGGCCTTCAATAGTAGACTAAGGGATAAGGACTCAGGCAACGGATGCTTTGAGGGCTCGAATGAAGAGCAAATGTCCAGATTGACCCTGAGGCTTAGAGGCCTCAAACTAGAGTTTAGACTGCATCGGACCCCGATGGAAGTTGAGAGTAGCTCCCAATTTGATATGGAAGGAAGCATGGATTGGTCCGAGTCTGATAAGGTGCCTTAGGGCGAAGGAGCAGCCAAGTCCTCGGTCTATCCTTCCATTTCTTCTGATGACCCTCAGCATCACCGAGGGGGGATCATAGGCATAGAGACGATATATAGGGAGGGGCTGGAGCCTAAGGGGCAAGGGAAGCCCGAGAGGCCATTCTACCAGGAGACCAGATTAGTTGATTTAGGGCTAAGCAATGTTCCTGAGTTGGAGGTCGAGATAGATAGGCATGGGCTCCGGTGGCTGATAGTAAATTTGGACAAGTATTCCTTGCTTCTAGTCCGAGAGTTTTATGCAGCATACGCAGCCACTATCCTACGAGATCTTCCAAGGGGAAGAAACCTATTGATCAGCCTCAATTAAGAGAGGTCCTAGTTCGAGGCCAGCGGGTGAACATTTCAGAGGAGACCATCTGTAGAGTACAATTCAGGCCTACATATAGAGCACCCCAGTCCATAGCCATGTATGATAGATAGATTGATAAGATAAGACATGCTGTGATTGGGATGAATGTGGACCTGAGGACCATGTTCCTGAGATAGGTGGCCAGTCAGATATCAGATAGTGACCCCAAGCCTACATGGGTCACCACAAACACCTAGCCCATCGTGAAGTCTCATCTTTCCTTCCCTATAAATTTTTTGTGGTCCCTCATTGGATCTCTCATCCTACCCATATACGCTGATGATGTTATCACTTTGGAGTGAGAGGTCCTACTAGCTAGCATCTTACGGCTACGACATTGATTGGGCCCATGTGATGGTCGAGCTGAATCACGAGTCTACACTTCAGAGGAATAATCCATGCATTTTCTATCCTGGTCTATAAGCTATGCAGGAAGCTAGGATGCGAGTCTCTCTCCATCTTGATCCACATGTTGAGGCCCTCCACACCATATATCCCAACCAGATTAAGGCTGACAAGAAATCGGTGGCCCTCCAGCGAGAAGCACCTCCCCCTATTCCTGAGCCATTTTCTCCTAAGCCAACTATAGAGGGTTCAACTTCAGCTGCCACTACCACTACTCTAGTTACATTAGAGCAGCCTGCAGTAACTGCAATTGAGCTAAGTCCTTCCACAGCTGCACCTGCACCAGAGCCATCTACACCTAGGGGTCCTTCTACAGACTTCCCTATTATGTCTACTATTGCTTTTCAGGCTGTGGTTTGCAGGTTATCTAGGACAAAGGCCCAACTAGCTTGATTAATATAGCAGATCAAACCTTAGGTCCAACAGATAGTTATGTCTTTGGAGGAGAGGTCCAACATATTCACCCTTTCAGCTATAGATCCGAGGATTTCTACGGTTGATGCTAGGGTTGGCACTTTCGAGGCTAGTGTCCAGAAGAATCTTGATGGGATCTAGTCTGCTGACATGTCTACTTTCCAGCAGTAGTTAGTGAAATTTAAGGTCGACTTGCTTGCATCACTAGCAATACCGATCTCTGGAGCAGGTACCTGTGGGGTGCTGATTTGATTGATATATTTTCTACAAAGCATCTACTGTGTTCTCCCATGAAGAGGCCGATAGAAGGGATTGATACTGGGGAGGGGCATAAGTGGCAAATGACTTTTGAGGAGAATAAGGAGTTGCCGTAGCAGCTTATGGAGTTTGTCTTGTAGCGATATAGAGAGGAGAAGGAGTACAGGAGGGCTCTGGACTATAGAGAATGCACAAAGTTACCTCATCTAGCACAACTACACACCAGGAGGAGAGAGCCACCCATGACCAGACAGATGTCGGTGCTTGAGAACCTTTTTGATATTTGTAGTTTTTGTCCTCGGTTCTTATGACTATTTTTGGATATTTTGATCTTATTACTATTTTTGGTACATACTTTGAGGACAAAGTAATTTTTTTGGTGGGGTATGAGAAGTTATGGACTAAGGCAAAGTACGAGTAGCCTTTAGTCTATAACTATCCTAGTTTTAATATCCCAAGGTTTTCTTGCCATGTTTCTTTTTCCATGTGGATGATTTTATTTTTATGTTGAACCATCACGATTTTAGGTGTTTTTGACAATGTGTTGATATATGGTGATTATTTTTGGCATGTACATGGTTTTGAATAGTTTTTATGAAATGTTTTGAGAAATTAGTACCTACAAAATTTTTGTGAATTGTGGTTATCTTTTTCAATCTTGCATGTGTGAATGATTTGGCAATATTTGTTCTGACTAAGTGAAGGCAAGTTGATGTTTTAAGTATGATATGTGCATCTATGTTAGCTATGTATGCAATGTTATGTGTGTGTGAGCTGAATATTATTGTGTTCATGCATTATTTACTAATTCAGAACATGCCTTGTTACTTTGAGTCGGATTGGAGACTGTATGGATTAGGAAGGGATCTTAGCCTATTGATCTTTAATTAAGTCCACTTTTGCCTAAATAACCCACCAACTGAAAGATTTTACCACTTGTTCTAAATGTTTGAGCCTTAAGTATACCATTTCATTCCTAATACCTAGCTAGCCTAACATTATTTAGTTAAATACCTTGATGTTGGCCCTAGTCTATCCTTAAACATTGTGAACTTTCATTGACGCAAGAAACCTAAGTTGAGGGTCGCTACCAAAAGTGGTCCTGGTTTGGAGATTGGATATTGTGTACTTCACCTCAGGCTAAAATCCTAAGTTGAGGGTGACCTATATTGTGGTTTAATATAAAAACTGAGGTGATTAGTAAGGAATAGAAGAAAGAATGGAACGTCATGTACCGAGTAAGAGAAAAAGAGAAAAAAGATGCCTTAGTATGAGTTCAAAAAGCAAATTGAGTTTGAAAAGAAAGCATAAGGTGAAAATGAAGAGAAATTACTCAGAAAGCTTGAAAACGTGGAGTAAGGGAGAACTATGTAAGAATGGTTGAGTTGTTGAGGTTAAAGCATTGAAAAACATAGTTCAAGGTTTGCCTTTAGTCACTTATTTCCCCAGATGCCATACCAAAGCCCCATGAACCTACATTACAAGCCTATAAAGTCTTAAAATGATCCTAATACAATCACTCAATAGTTTCGGGTTGTGAGTGTATAGGCAAGCCTATGGTATTGGCCATTATGCATAAATCTCATTTGTGAGAATAAGTATGTTTGCACAGTCCCTTAATCTACTTTGAAAGCTTATTGAGTGAAAAAAGGGGACTTCTTTTTTGTGAGGGCATTTGCATTGCATGATCAGCATATGACTTGTTCAGTAATTGCAGATTGTTGACACTTCTTAACAATTCCTAGTTGGATTGTCAAATACATCTATGTGCGTTAGTTTTCTTGGTATATACATGACAATGTTTTAAAAGTGCTAGTATGGGTACCTGAGTTTAAATTGAGTAAGGTATATGTCAAGAGGATGATTGCTAGGTATTGCTCATAGATCTTGAGGACAAGTAATAATTCTAAGTTGAGGGTATTGATGTGTTATCAAAATACAGCACATTTGGTGCCTAATACAAGGAATTTTGTATGTTCTCAATGCGAATTTTTATAGTTTTATGTTTTTTTTTTGTTTTTTTTATAGGAAATACAGGTTGGCTTAATCTTGGGAAAAAGTTGTAGATTTTGCTGAATTTAAGGACCTATAAGACCCACTATTAGTTGTAGACCATGCTACAAGTTGTAGGGGATGACTGTAGTAAGCAACAGCTCCTAAAATCAAAATCTGAGAAATTAAAGTTCATCAATATGACCCTAGGGTACGAGTCATAGTAATAAAAAATGTTGATTTAATCTGGACCAAGAAATGCAAGGTTGGACTATGAGAAGGCACCACGAGTCGTAGACAAGATAATGATTCATAGTATAGATCATAGCAGTCAAGTCCAAAATGCAAAGTGCTAACTATGAAAGCACAATTACGACTCATAGATCACCCTAAGAGTCGTACCTATGAGCCGTAATTGATGCCAACGAGATTTTGTAATTTATTTTAGGTACCATTTTGTAAATAGTATAAATAGTATATATTAGGGTTTTTAGTAGAGAAGAATGAGATTTCACATATGATAGAACATTTTGTAGAGAGAATCTTTAGGATTTAGAGTAGAAAATTAGGGTTTTATTTTGAAGACTCAATTTGGGGATGGGAATCACTTGCAATTCAAATCAATCTTCCAAGCTTGTGAATTTAAACTTAAGTTGTTTTATTGTTCTTCATTTTCTTTGTGTAATTTCTCAACCATGTTTATTTCATTCATTATCTGTATTGTTGCCCAAGCTATGAGTAGTAAAACCCCCAAAATTTGGGTGTTGTGGGAACCATGAGTAGCTACCGTAATAACTTGAATTAATTGCACTTGTTGAGTTGGATATTTGCATGTACTATCAATTATCCTTAGTCTTGCTTGTTGTTTAAGGGTGGCCAACATTAAACCCCGCCTAGTGTCATGATCCCGATAAAGATAGTTATGAATAGGAAAAGGAAATGGCTAATAGAATTCGATTGATATATTCTCATCTAATGAACCAAAACCTTCCAAGGAGAGGTTGACTGGGACAATAGGTAACGGTTAGTTGGTACACTATGGTAGCCAACCAAATGCCACAGTGAAATTCGACCTTTACCTATGACCAAGGGCCAGAAGAATCTAAGTTACCATCCTACATGCAATGTCTAAATTTAGGTTGTGTTATCCAGGGTATTTGAGTTAGTGAATAATGGGGAACACAATTTCCCAAGTTGCTCTCCAATTTGATTGTCTCTTTGCTTAGTTTTAGTTTCTTATAAGTCATTTCAAACCCCCCCCCCTTAATTTAGAATTGAGTGGATTGATATTTGAAATGATTGTTTGTGCAAAACCCCATATTCCCTTGGGATTCGACTATAACCTATGGTTAGATTTTATATTTGACAACGATCACTTTTCCCTTGAATTGAGAGGTATTGTTTGAGCATGGTTATTAACCCACTTTATAATCTTCATAAAATCCAATGCTCAAGAATGATGTGGGAATAGCATTGGCAATTGATATTCAATCTAAAATCAAGAATACAATATGAAATTGAAGTAAATCCACATTCAAATCACAATCTAGATTACCCATGCTTAAATCAAACTTTAATTGGACAATGCATATTCAAATCTTCATAGTAATCATGCAATTCAACATATTAGGGCTTAAATCAATTTAGAATTAACAATAAAGCATAGCCCATACTTCAATTGAATTTAATAAAAAATAATCTTCAAAATCCACATTTAAAGCAAGTTAAAGTTTCATAAATCAAGTGTAAAAAAGAGTTTGGGTCTTCTTGGTTGAAAGAGACCAAGAATCAATCCCACATACCATAGCTAATGAAGAAGATTCAAGAAGAAATTTGATGAAGAAAAGGGTTATACCTTGATTCCCAACCTTAGCCTTCACTAGATCCTTTGAGAGAGTTATTAAGGAGAGTTCAATGTAATTCTAAGTGTAAGGAATGAATTTGAATGAGAGGAATAAAGTATAGGTCATTTGAACATCTTTAGGTTGCATAAAAAGTCCCAAAAGACCCTTAGGATAAGCCATAACTATAAAAATTTCATGTATGCATGTCATGCCATGAAACTCAAGTGAAAGAATTAGGGCCACATGGAGAAGGAAGAGTCTGATACCTTAGGCTTGCGTATAGTAGAAATGATAGGGATATCATTTAATCATGTCCAACTCCGCCGCCCATGTAGCACTCTCCACATGTTGATTTCTCCAAAGTACCTTAACCAAAGCTACATCCTTGTCACGAATTTGCTTTACTTGTCTATCAAAAATCTCAATCGAAACATCCCCATATGATAAGTTCTCCTCAACCTCAAGACTTTCCAAAGGCATAGTAGCACTAGGATTACTAACTAACTTCCTCAACATGGACAATGGAAGACTGGGTGAATAAAACATAAGTCCGGAGATAAGTCCAACTTATAAACCACATTCCCAATTCGTTTAACAACCTTATAAGGGCCGACATACTAGAAACTCAACTTGCTCTTCTTTCAAAAATGCATTATGCCCTTCATAGGTTAGTCCTTCACATATACCTAATCACCAACATGAAACTCAAGGTCCTTCTTTCTAACATCCAAATAGGACTTTTCATGACTTTAGGACATCTTCAACCTCTCCCTAATTAACTTCACCTTCTCCATAGTTTCCAATACTAAATCTAGGCCAACCAAATCCATCTCTCCTAATTCAAACCACCCTATCGGAGACCTATTGTTAGGACCCTCATTTTTGTACGTGAGTCAATTATGAAATTTTGAGC
>DF358757.1:17932-63254 GCA_000787875.1 Solanum virginianum
AGGTTTTTCACGACTTATATAGTCCAACAAATCCGAATTTTTACGCAATTTCCCTTAAGTCTGCGATGCAAAATAGTATTGTTTTAATCAAATTCTGCGTACAATGTTGACTGAACCAAAAAATCACCTTTTTCACACTAGTGCGCGAAGCACACTAGTGTTATTTAGGTTGCTTTTTCACCAACCCCATTGAAAAATAGCTTTCCACTATTTTTACACTGGTTCACAATGCGCCTTGGTTGCGGACTAAGTGTTTGAACTTTTTCTCCCTTGTTTTCTTATGCGAGTTGTCTTGTTTTGCTCCAGGTCTCATTTGAAAATCTTAAAATCTGATAAAAATAAAAAACACAAACCCAAAAAATAATTTGTCCAATGATAACATAATACACAAAATCTTATTAAAAATACCTAAAACTCTATGGATTTACCCTCGAACTTAACTTTATTTACGGGACTTTGGTTTATTTAGGCGTTTAAATACACCTAATATCACCACTCCACACTTAAAGTTTTGTCCGTCCTCGGGCAAATCAAGACTCATGCATGCACACACAGTATGTATAATAAACTTTATATGAACATACTTTTCAAACCAAGACCAGCACTTTTCAAGATTACTAGCAACATCATCTTTAATAAGTACTTTAATGAATAAATGCGGATTCATGCAAAATTTTCATTACAGCTTTACCTAGTTGACGCCCTTTTGATGATTATGTGCCCTCACTTGAAGAATTACCCATGCATACAATTAAATTCTTAGAAGAGGATTTTATTTGGGTACACAATTAACTCTCCCTCTTACAAAAGAAATATTATGTTGCTTCTAATTGTTATAGACTTGCCCTTAATGTTTAAATTGTATTTAGTTAGATTTTTTCATTTTAAAGGATCAGTTAGGTCTTTTATTTGGTTGTAATGTAGGCTTAAGGATGGTGGGATAAATTTCTGGATATGGCCGTCACGGTTCATTTCCCGAGCGCTTAAAGCTTACACTACCCTATTTTTCTCTTTTGTTGCCCTATTTAATCTTCTTCGTTTCAACATCCTTTATTTGTTTCCATAATTTTCATACTAAAAAATTATCAATAGATATTAACAAACACATTATTTTTCTATTTTCTGATTTTATATTTTTTAATTATTATTATTATTATTTTGAGTAGTACCTCTGAACCATAAACTTCTACTATTCATGTTCTATTTCAGCTACTCATTCCTTGACTTTTTAAGTTAAAGCGCTCAAGAATTAGGATCCAATATTGTTAAAAGTCAAAGAAGGGGTTCGACTTGAAATGTGGCTAATGAAAAAAAAGTCTAAAGCTTAATGGGGTTAACTAGGATGTTTTAATAAATTGGATGAAAAGGTCTACGTTAATGAGGTTGCCAAAGAAATGCCTAGATCCTTTCCCTAAAAATTCAAAATCAACTAAGTTGATTTAACATACCGGGCAAGTTCATAACAACTATAGCAATATAGACTAACAATTCAACTTACACTCACATGACACATTTTCACTGTAAGGCAACACTATATTCACTATCACTTATTTTTCATGAATTAAAAATTAAGCAGTTCTTCATTAGTACAAATTTCAAGTTCAAGCTACTAAAGACTCAAGGATTTATGCCATCCTAGTTTTCAAGGTTTCATATATAATGAATATTTTACATACTACTAACACTCTAAAATGCGACTCTATTTGACACATACCCTTAGGATGGTCATCATCCATCGGTCATAGGGTAATGTCACTCAACTATGACTTACAAAAGCAAACAATCATACTAAGATGCATTAACAATAAATCGTCATGATAATTTAAAACTAATAATCACATAAACAAAGGAAATAATCATGTCAAATATCAACTGTAGTATCAAAATTAATAACATATATTGGTAGCATAAATACCCCCCACCCCACACTTAAATAATAGCATTGTCCTTAGTGCTAACTAAAAGGAACCTGTGGAATGTGGTGAAATGCTCAATCCTCATCCTCTGAGCTATCATCGGCCGCCTCCATATCTTCCTCCTCCGTATCTCTCTTGTTCGCCTCTGGGTCATAGAGAACATCATCATTAAGCAACTTAATGGACTGAGGGCCAATGCCTAACATTGCTCGGGCATGATTATTTAGCGGGTACAAGATCTCTACCTTGACAATCTCCTGGGGTGTGATAAGGCGGCCATGCGACCGCAACATCAGTGACTGTATCCTGAACATGCGTGCCATGACCAGCTCGTCTCCGTGAGCATGCTTAGCGATGGTGAGAGTAGGTGCTGCTCCAGGCTCCAGTCCCTAAACAATACTGCCTATGCAAGGAGTCACCTCGATGTGTGGGCAGTAGTCAAGAGGGTCTGTGGGCATACCTGCACGTGAACACAACTCAGTCATAAGACGTCCGAAAGTGAACCTGCGGCCTTTGTACACCCGAGCTCTCCTCATGCCCGACTTCATTATCGCCCCAAAATTTAGCTGCAAATTCATCATCAATGCATAGATGAGGCAAACCCACTCCCTCGTGACCTCAGAGAAATGTTGTCCAAAAAAGAGCCCATGTGTCACTATCTTCAGCTAGACACGGACCTATTTGTTCAGCTGCCCGAAAGAAAATATCTGATAGAAGCCTTTTTATATGTTCCTATCCTAACCGGCTGTCGACTAAGGGCATGAGAGAGTATGCTTGATGGCCTGGTAGGGTGGATGCTGGACCAAATCCTTGAATATGTCCATGATATCTGATGGTGTCCCAATAATCTCATTAATGATCAAGGGATTGAAATCTATGATCACATCCCCCACCTTAACCTGTCGAGTGCGTTCCTCCTTGCTCATGTTTGCTTAAAACTCCTTGATGATGCTCAGATTGCATGGACGTGGTTGCTCGAATAGGAAGTGCAACTAATATGTGAGGACCTCTCGTAGATGGCTGGGTATGCTTGGTTAAGTGCCTCAGCATCGATTGGGAAGTTCGAGAAGTATTTGGACTCTGGGTGGCTTTTTTACCACTTAAGTCCAACTCAGTTAACCACCTTCTCCCCATAGGTTAGCTTTCTCTTTCTGTGTTTAGGGCCCTGCGGGACTGTCGAGATATCCCAGGACCTCCTCCTGGTGGGTGCAACTACTGCCTTGTTGGATTGTCCTATTTGGTTCCCTCAAGATGCCATAATATCCTACAAAATCAATGAAAAGAGTAAGGGAACAACAAGACTCAGGCAACCCAATTTAGTTTTGGAAAAGTCAGTTAACCAATGTTCATATTTCGTTACCGAATTCATGCAGTGACTATTCCCTGATGTTACTTTTGCTAGCATAGAAACACAACCCTACACTTAATTTCAAGCACCCCAGGAGAAGGTACTCACACTTCCCAACTCCTTTATGTGACCTTATCAGCTTCAAGCAAAACATTGAGGTATACTATGTTTGTATCAGTTCAGTGATTAAAATTGCAGCATTAAAAATTTTAGTCTTAACAAATTGCAGTAATTGACAGACCTAAAATAGTTTAGATTGCATGTATGTGGATGTGAAATCAGGTTAAACTAAGTTTAAGGCTATTCCATATCACAATTACATCCAACACCACACAACTTCATTTTTCACCTAGACTAACACAAAACAGTGCTTCAATTAGCTTGTACGGTACCCAATTGCATTTCATCACATTAAATAGGAAACATAATTCAAACTCTTTGAGTTTTATTATGTTTGGATGTAAGTTCTCATGAAATCAAGCACACAAAGCAGGGAATCATGGGGTACATGTACATCCCAAATTATACCCACTACCCTACACTAAAGTCAAAGGCAGTGAAAGAAAAGGGTACTCAGACTTCCCCTCTATGTTTACTTATTATGATTCTGAAAATAGTCCCATATTGGACCAATAGATTATTTTCCTATGACACTAGTCTCAACAATTTTTAGACTTAACAATCAACTGAATCCATAGTTTAGCACATGATCATGTTCTTACTCTCAATTCTCCACATTAAGCAACCAAAAAATTCAAGTAAGTTTAATACATTCTGCAGTATCCTGTCCCAAACTACTGTATTTAAATTTGGCCACTTGCATGTCACAAGGCAATGCAAAACACACACCCTTTTTGCTTAAATTTAATAGTGAATCAGTCCCATTTAGCAACATCATGATCATGCAGCTAATCATTTTTCAGAATTTCTCACATGCTCTTAGAGAAAAAGTTATCAATTCCACACCACACTTATTTCTGAAATCAGGATTACCCAGACTTAAGGTTAAGGGAAGCCAGTCAAGTAAGCACCCAGAACAAGGATATGGTATTTCATAAATGTGAATGACATTATGACACAAGTAAGTAGACCCAGCCCACAATTGAATCCTGTCAAAATCCCTCAAATTCTTGCGTAGCACCAACAGGAAGTAGAACAAGTCAAATTTTACTCAATCTCCTCACAGTCTTCCTTTCACTCTCAACCCAGGGTTACCACAAGAAACATAAGATCTGTGAGTTCACCAAGTCGACAATTTTAAGCCTACAACTGGTACCCCCCATGACCCCAGTAATCTGAGGAAATAAACCAGGAAAAGTGAGCCTACCACTTGAATGTGACATTTCGTTTTTACAAAACAAAGAAGAGTATAACTTTACATGCCCAATTTGTTTTACAGAAATTTGAGCTGAGGTTCCAAGAACTCTCATGTATGCATCACAGTTGTACAAGAAAAGATTTGAAGTTTGAACTCCTAATTTCCATTAATAAGTTGACCAAAATATCCACAAAACATGAAATTCTTCGCATGTTCGCACACAATCGTAATAAAAAGATGTGAATAGCAATGAGGAACAATGAAAACTTACTTGAATTGATAAATAGTAGAAGAAGAAGAAGTACTCTCTTGATAATTTTTGGGTATGCATCACGAATTGAGATTGTAGAGAGGAAAAAATGGTGATTTATCAAAAAGGGAACGGATATAAGGGATAAAGGATTTTATTAAAAGAGCTGGGATGGTTGGGTTAATTAAAATCGAACAAAACTAGTACATGTGCATGTCCTCTTTGTGTCGCGAGAAGATGTGATTTTACACTTTATAAAAACAATTTTTTTCTTCTGTTTTTGGCACGGGGTGCGTATCGCGGAGGGGATGCGAAAACTCCTCTGCCATGAACAGTAAAAAAATATTTTTTTCTTGATCGGTACTCGGATAAATCAACCTAACACCTTAACATGCTAAAATAAGCTACAACAATTGAGTTTAAACAAAAAATCCAAAAATTAACCAATGACGCAACGAGAATTTGTAATTAAAAAATTTGCACAGTTTGACACCTAGTGCGCGATGCGCACTGGTGTTTTTCTGTGCAATTTTTCATTTTTTCCTGGGCATTTAAGTTATGAAAAATATTTTTTTTATTTACATATTAAAAATTGAAAATTGAAATAACACAGAAAAATATTACCTCATTCACGGGTTGTCTCCCGTGTAGCGCTTGATTTAACGTCGCGGCACGACGCAGGACAAACTTACTCATCTTTGGCTAATTCAATGGCCTCCTCAACTTTGATTGTGTCTTCACCGTAGTAATGCTTGATACATTGACCGTTTACCAAAAAAGTTTGGTTGGAGGTCTCGTCCTTTAATTCCGCTGATCCATATGGTGTTATGAATATCACCACGTCGAGTCCACTCCATTTTGACCACAGCTTACCTGGGAACAATTTTAAATCAGAGTTAAAGAGAAGCACCTGTTGGCCCGACTCAAAAATGCATTTGATTATATGTCGAGCAATCCACCACTTGGTCTTTTCTTTGTGGCATTTGGCATTCTCATACGCTTGAAGCCAAAATTCGTCTAATTCCTCCAATTGTTCTAACCTCTTTCTTCCAGCAAGCTCGGGATTGAGATTTAACCTTTTAATTGCCCAATAAGCTTGATGCTCTAGCTCTACCGGAAGATGACAAGTTTTTCCATAGACTAGCCTATACGGTGATGTACCAATGGTTGTTTTGTAGGCAGGTCGATAAGCCCATAATGCTTCATCTAACTAGGTAGCCCAATATTTTCGAGTAGCATTCACTGTTTTCTGCAGGATTTGCTTCACCTCCCGATTTGATACTTCTATTTGACCGCTTGTTTGAGGATGGTAACCTGTAGCGACCTTGTGTCTTACTCCATACTTTGCAAGTAGGTTCTTCACTGTTTGGTTGATGAAATGTGTACCACCATCATTAATGATGGCTCTTGGCGTACCACAATAAGTGAAGAGGTGCTTTTTCAAGAACTTACTTACCACCTTGGAGTCATTGGTGGATAAATCTACTGCTTCCACCTATTTGGACACATAATCAGCTGCGACCAAGATGTAAGTATTACTAAAATAGGGTGGGAATGTACCCATGAAGTCTATCCCCCCAAACATAAAAAATTTCTACCTCTAAAATGTTATTAAAAGGCATCTCATGTCTCTTAGAGATAGTACTATCTTTTGGCAAGCATCATAATATTTCACAAAATGTATAGCATTTTTTAATAGAGTTGGCCAAAAGAAACCTGATTGGTGTACCTTTGAGCTGTATGCTCACCTCCGTGATGACCCTTGTATGGTGAAGCATGTCATCTTGCTAGAATCTACTGTATCTCTGCTTCGAATACACGCCGTCTTACCATACCATCAACCCCTTACCTGAAATGATAGGGCTCATCCCATATGTAAGCCTTTGCATCATGGGCTAACCGCTTGCATTGTTGATGGTTGGTGTTTAGGAGAAAAACTCCACTTACCAAGAAGTTGACAATATCTGCATACCCCATGGTAGTTCTCCACTTCAAGTTCCAGTGGCTGCTCATCCGAAAATTCCTCGTTGATTTGCATTTGTTCCCTAATATGAGCGTTATTTTCTAGGAGAGAGAGATGATTGGCAATTTGGTTTTCGCTTCTTTTTGGATCCTTGATATCAATATCAAATTCTGGGAGAAGTAAGATCCACCTAATAAGCCTCAGTTTTGTTTCCTTCTTATTGAACAAGTACCGGACATAATGTGGTTAGTGAAAATGATGACTTTGGTGCCCACCAAATAACATCTAAATTTATCAAATGCATATACTAATATGAGCATCTCTTTTTTCATAACTATATAGTTACTTTGAGCAGAATCAAGGGTTTTGCTTGTGTAGTATATGGAATGGAACACCTTGGCCTTTCGTTGACCTAAAATAGCGCCCACCACTGTGTCACTTGCATCACACATAAGTTCAAACGGAAGATTCTAATCCGGTGCTTGCAAGATGGGTGCTTCAATCAACTTTTTCTTCAACCTCTCAAATGGCTGCAAACATAAAGAGTCAAAGTTAAAGGGTACCTCTTTTTCTAGGAGTGCATAGAGCAGTTTGGCAATCTTCGAGAAGTCCTTGATGAATCTATGATAGAATCTCGCATGTCCAACAAAGCTTTGGACTCCTTTGATTAAAATAGGTGGTGGCAACTTTTCAATCACTTCAATCTTGGCTTGGTCCACCTCTAAACCACGCTTAGATACTTTGTGGCCCAAAACTATCCCTTCCTTAACGAGAAAATGACATTTTTCCCAGTTAAAGAATAAGGTTAGTTTCCTCACATCTTACTAAAACATTGTCTAGATTTTGCAAACACTTTTCAAAAGATTCCCCAAAGACTAAGAAATAATCCATGATCACTTCCACATATTCCTTGACCATATAATGAAAGATAGCCATCATACACCATTAAAAAGTGGCCAGTGCATTGCATAACCCAAAGGGCATGTGTTTGAAGGAATACATACCATATGAACAAGTAAATGTGGTTTTCTCTTGGTGTTCCAGAGCAATGGTAATTTGATTATAACTGGAGTAACCATCCAAGAAGCAATAATATTCTTGCTCAGCAAGACTATCAAGCATTTGGTCAATGAATGGTACCGAATAATGATCTTTTTCGGGTGGCATCATTTAGCTTCGTGTAATCCATGCATATCCTTCACCCTTCACTGTTCTCATTGGTATTAACTCATTTTTATCATTGATGACTACAATCATGCCTCTTTTCTTTGGAACACATTGAATCGGGCTGACCTATTTGCTATCAGAGATGGGAAAAATGATTCTCGCATCTAACCACTTTATTACCTCCTTCATCACAATTTCCTTCATAATTGGGTTTAACCTTCTTTATGGTTGCGCCATTGGTTTATGTCCTTCCTCCAAGAAGATATGGTGCATGCACAAAGCTGAGCTAATGTAGTGGATGTTCGACATTTGCCACCCCATAGCTCTCTTCCTTTTCTTGAGCACAGCGACTGTATCTTCCACCTGAGCTGTAGTTAATAAAGCAGACAAAATTACAGGTAGTATATCATTATCTCCAAGAAAAACATACCTGAGATATGAAGGCAACAACTTTGATTCCAACTTTGGTGGTTCTTTAATTGATGGTTTCGGCGGAAGACCTAACACCCTATTTAAAGGTGCAACCCCCTTCTTGAGCATACTTATATTATTGTTCAACACACTCTCAATTTCTAGAGCCTCTGCATCATCCACTAGCCATTAATTTAGCAACACTCTTGCTAGTGGGTCTTGAACCTCTACTTGACTTACCGAGGCAGTCGTGTCTATTACCGTGATGGTCGCCAAATCTTCATATGCAGTTGGTAGTTTCATGGCCTTATACACATCAAAAACTTTCACTTTGTCATGGGCCCTCATTGTGAGTCTTCCTGCAGTCACATCAATTAATGCTCCTTCGATCGCCAAGAATAGATGACCAAGTATGAATAGAACTTCAAGATCGGGTTCAAAATCAATGATGACAAAGTCCATGGGGAAGATGAGAGACCTCATTTGAACTAAGACATCCTCGATAACATCGTCGAGCCTTACCATTGATCTATCTACCAGTTGCAGCACAACTATAGTAAGCTTTGGTTTCCCAAATGCTAACTTCAAGAATAACAAACTTGGCATAAGATTTATGCTTTCCCTAAGATCACACAATCCTTTGGCATTCAAACAGCTACCAATTGTTCCTTGCCATGAAGCTTCCGGGATCTTTTAGTTTAATGGGTAATTGAGCTCTATTCAAGATTCTAGAGCAGGAAGCTTTGGTGAGTGTCACCGTCTCATATTCTGCCAACTTGTTTTTATTGGCCACAATGTCCTTCACATACTTTTCATATTTTGGAATTCCCTGCAAAACATTAATAAGCGGTAAGTTAATTTGTACCTGCTTTAGGAGTTTGATGAATTTTTTAAAGTATTCATCTTTCTTCTTCTTTTTCAGCTTTTGTGGAAATGGAGACGGTGGCTTGGGCAATATAATTGCCTTATCGGTGGACGTGCTTGGAATAAAGGGTTCCTCATTTTGAACACTACTTGGTTCAACCACATTTTTCTTCTTAGGCACCAATTTGGTCAATAGCCTCCCACTTCTCATACTTACGGCATGAACTTGCTTGGGATTTGGATCTGTATCTCCCGGCAAACCTCCTTGGGGTCTTGAGTTCATAGAGCTTGCTAATTGCCCCAACTCTTTGTCCAAATTTTGAAGATTTTGTTTATGTCTTTGGATTTCTTCTTCTTGGCGATTTTAGTTTGTCAAAATTTGCCTTTTTCAACTTCACTATTCGATATGTTGTTCGGATTAGCCTGCTTTACTAGTTGGTGCATTTGTTGATTGTAGTATGGTTGACTTCCTTGTTGACATTTTTGTTGAGATTGTCCTTGATTTTGTTGGTTACCATCCCAAGAGAAGTTAGGATAATTGGTATAGCCTTGATATGTGCCTCTATTTACATTTCCAACAAAATTTATCACTTCAGGATTTGAACCACAAAATTCAGCAGTGTGGTCTCCTCATCAACAAACATGGCACCAATTATTTTGTTGTTGTTGTTGTTGTTGTACTACATTAACCTGTGCTAATTATTGACTTACTGCTAGATTTTTTGTTATTGACCCATCAATAAGTTGTTGAATTGGGTCATCATCATGTTTTGCATAGCTGAAATTTGTGCTTGCAAAGCAGTGATGGTGTCAATTCCAGCACTCTCGCTTGCTTATGAACTGTAGGTCAATTTGATCCTCTATTCCACTCGAGATTTTCTTGAGCTATAGGATTGAGAAGTTTATACAACTCATCGTATGTCTTTTCCAAAGCTTGTCCTCCGCCGGCAGAATCAAGAAGAATCTTTGTGTTTGGTTCCAATCCTTCAATGAAGGTATGGACTAACACTTCGTTAGATTGACAATGATGTGGACAATTAATGAGTAAAGTTTTAAACCTATCCCATACTTGATATAAGTTATCCTCTGGCCTTTGCTTAATGCTTAAGATTTCACTTCTTAATTTGGCCATCTTACCGGATGGAAAAAACCAAATAAGAAACTTTCTAGCAAGATCAATCCATGAAGTAATGGAGTTTGGTGGCTCAATTTTCAGCCACCTCCTTGCGTCCCCCAATAATAAGAAGGGAAACAAGGTCATTCTCACATAATCTCGATTTACGCCTATCGCTTACTTGGGCCTGCAACCCCCCGAGCTAAGAAGGGAAACAAGGTCATTCTCACATAATCTCGATTTACGCCTATCGCAATGAAAGTGTCAGCAATTTCTAAATAATTTTGAAGATGTACCTATGGATCGTCATGTGGTAGTCCAGTAAAATGCCCAGTTGAGTGTAGCAATTGAACCATATTTTTTTTAAGCTCCCAATGACCACCAGGTTTCGGCGTTTCGAAACAACTAGTGACATTGGTGGTTCTAGAAATGGCTACTTCTCTTACTGTCCTAGGTGCAGGTAGTGCAGGTGATTTTGTTTCGCCATGACTTATTCGACAGGATCAATTTCTTCCTTAGTCTTTGTTATATTTTCCTGCTCAATGATTTCAATTGGTGGAGTTTGAAACAAGACACCTCCTCTCCACTTAGATTGATGAAAGTATGTATCTTGCTCCTCCTGTTTAGAACTAAATTTTCTGTACAAGCAACACAACTAAGATCAAATGTAGTGAACACTTCTGAACAAGCAACTCAGAAAATCAATCAATTTATACTTTAAATCCCCGGCAACGGCACCAAAAACTTGTTACCTCCCAGCATATGCAACTACACATGATCAAAACAAGTAATATAGTTGCCTTGCTTAAAGGACCAAATTGTCAAACCCAAGGGATTTAATATAAATTATTTAATATTCTGAGTTATAATGCTTAAAAGGGGATAAAGAATTTATTTAAGATATTATATATTAAAATAACCACACTTAAAAGTAAATTAGTAAATGTTGCAAATAAAATGAGATATTTTATTGTTTATGTTATCCAAATATTGTGAGATTCCGGGATTATAACCTCAACGACGTCGTATTAATTTTAAAGTTAATACATATGTTTGGACAGTAGATTATTGATTCACAGGGTTGAAATTACCAAATCGGGACTGCATACCTCCGTCTATCTATTCCTGTTGTTTGCCTAACTAAATCATTGAGCGGGGATAAACAATACAATAGAAACAAATTAATAATATCTTTCTATACATTAAATCAAGTTTCGTGTAAAGGTAGTTGTGACAAGCCTCCAATACACAAATCAATCTTATATTTTAATTGAACAAGCTCCTTATATTATTATGTTCTTAAGCATTCCATCATCTTTCAAATTCACAATGCTAAACATATTCATTTCCATAGGTGATCAAACTAAGGACTGTAGATTTAAATAATATAGACTGTAGATTTAAATAATATAAGAATAATCATAAATACCCATTCATAAGCATTAAGAACTCAAAGATTAACACATTGTCTATGGCTACAATCCCAGAAAATGGAAACATTAGCCACTCATGCTAATCATACACACAAATGTTACAAAGAAATATAAGAACATGCTAAAATGAAGATAAAAACTGACTAAGAATAGTCTCCTACAATGCCCAGCCACCTCATAAGCTTCAGCAAAACTTAGAACAAAAGATGATAAGGATTGTAGGTTTTTCATGTCTTATATAGCCCACAAAATCCGACTTTTTATGCGTTTTCCCTTAAGTCTGCGATGTGAAATAGTATTATTTTAATGAAATTCTGCGTACAATATTGACTGAACCAAAAATTCACCTTTTTCACACTAGTGCACAATGCGCACTAGTGTGATTTAGGTTGTTTTTTCACCAACCCTGTTGAATAATAGCTTTCCACTATTTTTACACTGGTCCGCTATGCGCCTTGGTCGCGGACTAAGTGTTTGAACTTTTTCTTCCTTGTTTTCTTGCGCGGATTGTCTTGTTTTGCTTGGAATCTCATTCTAAAATCTTAAAATCTGATGAAAATCAAAAACACAAACCCATAGCGTAATTTGTCCAACGATAACATAATACAAAAAGTCTTATTAAAAATACCTAAAACTCTATGGATTTACCCTTGAACTTAACTTTATTTATAATACTTTGGTTTATTTAGGCATTTAAATATGCCTAAGATAAGTTACCTGGGCCTACCACCCCGCAAATTAGGCAATTGAGATACTAACCCCTCAACAATCTTACTTGGGCCTGCAACCCCCCGAGCTAGGCTTGGTCAGCCCCAACACTCTAGAAATAATATCATATATATGTGCTCCTTTCATCATCATATACATACATTCCCTTTCATCATCATTCCTTCAACATTTCATCAATATTTTATTATCATCTCATCATCATTCTATCATCATATAGTTATTCATCTCATAAGACATGCATAGGGCCTTCAATTCCTCAAGAAACCATAATTGGATATTTTATCAAACACTTAGAGGGGGTATAGTGCTAGGACATGAATGCATAGGGCCTTCAATTCCTCAAGAAACCATAATTGGATATTTTATCAAACACTTAGAGGGGGTATAGTGCTAGTGTAAAACCATGCAATTGAAGAATTAAATCATGATAGAAAATTCACTGTAAAACCTTCAATAAATACTTGGTAACATCCTCAAGCAATATACATCAAAAGCCTTCCTCAAATCTTTTATTAGGTCTTAGATTCTTAACTCAAAACATGGTAAAATAGTCACACTTTCATGAAGCTTTATCAAAGTGTGCAGTGAATTTTATAATATAGCCCTTCATAAAATCTTACAATAGATCTTAGATTCATAGCTAAAAATATGGTAAAATAGTCACAATTTCATAAACCCCAACGTAGTGTGTAGTGAATTTGATAATATGCAAGACCCATTTGTAAATCAACTTTAAATCATGCAATTTGAAGTAAAAGGAAGCTTGGGCATCAAAGAAACCCACATACCTTAGCTTTAGATATGAACTTGATGAAGATTCGAGTTAAAGACTTGAAGCTTGAGTGAAATCCTTAAGATCTGGAAAGGGTTTTTGAGATTTAAATTTAAGAGGTGAAATATTAGCTAAGTGTTTGAGTGAGTATTGGGGAATGTTTAGAATGATATGTGAGTGAAAAATGGCTAAGTATAGGTATATTCACGTTTGGGGACACTTAGGCCCAAGACTTAAAAGCCTTAGACTGCAAGAAAAATAACTTGGCAGAATTTACACAGGTTCATATCTGTGTCCACGATGCGGACCTGTAACATAGGCTGAATTTACACATGTCTGCGATGGAGGTTCGTCGCAGTGCCAACGCAGACTGGCACTAGATAAGCAAAATTGCAAAAAGTGAAATTACTAATCGTTTGGTCTTAAATCGAGGCTAGACCCATATCCACTCAAAATGACCCCCTGATCAAGAATATGAAGTTGAATTTTCGATATTGCACATGAATTTTGAGATATATGGAAATTACAATTTTGGACACTTTCAAGGCACATTTTCGGGCACTTTTTGGGGTCGTTACAAATGGAAAACTACCCACCAACATTCAGTAATACCCTAAAGAAACATACATCAAAACCCTTCATCAAATCACATAATGGATCTTAGATTCATAGCCCAAAACATGCTTAAACAATCATAAGTTCATGAAACCCCAATATAGTTTATAGTCATAATTCATAATAAGTAATACCCATAAGTAAACAACTTGAAAACATGCAATTTATGTAAAAAGGAAGGTTAGGCACCATAGATGAAAGAACCCAATGGTTGAAACTCACATATCTTAGACCTTGAGTTTCTTGAAATTGAGTTGGGAAAGAATGAAAGCTCAGAATGGGGTCTTGAAATCCAAAACTTGTTTTTAAGTTTCCTTGAATTTGTATTGGGATCTTGGTAGAGGATTTTGAGAGGATTTGAGAGTGTATTCAAGTTGAGAGTGATGACTTTGATCCTTTGAGATAGGGTTTAGGTCTTTTGGGGAGGTTAAGGTAGCATTAGAAGTCCAAAAAGATCATTAGAATAAATAAAATTTACAAAAACACCATTAGTGTACAAGTGCAAAAATTGGCAAAGTGATGCCCTACTGAAGGTCTCACGGATCGTGTGGCACTCCACAGGTCATGTGGAGTGCCCGTGAGATGAGACTTGATCAAAAATTAGAAGTTGGAAAATTTAGAAAAATTAACATCATTGTCACTTTGACAAGAGCCCTTCACGGTCCGTGTAGTGTTACACGGTCCATGTAGTGGTCTGTTGAAGCACACTTGGAGAAAAAACTATTTCCAGGCCACTCCATGCCTAAGGCCATGAGCCATTTGACCTCCCACGGCTCGTCAAGGTGCCCGTGGCACTACACTTGGTCAAACCTCCTCCCACACTCTCTTCCTCACTTACACACACTCCACGACCAGCCACACGGTCAGTGGCAAGCCACATGGCCTGTGCCACTAGCTATACCCCATGCCTTAGATCAAAAATGGTCTCTTCCAGCTCAAGGAATCCCACATGCCCCGTCCAAAGCATCACTGCTCGTCTAAGTGCCCGTGTGACATCACTACACAGCAGGGTCTCATGAAAATGGTCATAATGCCTTCATCCGACCTCAGAATGAGGTGAAATCAAGTGCATTGGAAATCTAACTCGAAGGGATGTCATTTGACATGTTGTAGGCTATCCAGTTTCAAGTGTACTAAAAGTTATGCTTTTTAAATTTGACCTTGGCATAATCTAACATCCAAAACTCAATTAGTAGGGAAGTCTCAAACTTGTCTAAGTACTAGAAGTCTCCCATGACCCTAATACACTCCCAACCTAATCAAAAGAGGCTTGAAACATGGATACATAAGAGCATGGAGTTATCGGGTGTAACATATTTGGGGTATTTCAGGTATTCCCTACTATGTATTATGAACATGAGTTATGGTTGGTTTTATCAAATATTGAGTTATTATGCATGAATTGTTATTGAAAGATTATTCCATGAGTTGATTTGGAACTATTGAAGCTATGCATGATATGAACTATGGAAACTATGCCACATTGTGAATTCTTGATGGATTTCATGACACCCAAAAATAAGAGTTTTAGTACTATGATTGGTGGGTTGATTTGCATGATTCTAAAATGGTTGGTTTTACTCTTTTATGTTTATTACTATATAAATTTCATGGTTTTTACATGTTTCCAAATACCCACCATGTTTGATTAAACTACATGACAAGGATTTTCAAGTTAAAGATGAATTATTGCATGATTTGCAAGTCAAGTGTTTTTCATGATAATTATGGGCTCCCAAGCAGTGACGGATCTTAGATTTTCACTCAGGGGGTTCGAACTATAAAAATATAAACATACGAAAACATTTACAAAGCTATTCGACGAGGTTAATATTAATATTTCTCAAGAATTACTAATATTTCTCAAGAATTACTAATATTTCTCAACAAAGCTATTTGACGAGGTTTCATTGCTTGAAAAGACAAAATAATATCATCAGTTGAAACATCATTAAACACATCTTTTTCCATAAAAGGAACCATGCAACCGCTCAAAACTCCTCATTCATTCGGCTTCGCAACTCATTCTTAATAAACTTGTCCTAAGTTCTAATTTCTAAACCATATATTTTGATTTAAAAATCAAGTTTCAATATTCACAAAATTAAAAAAAATACTAAAATAATAAGTAAACGCAATTCATTTCAATTTAGTTTCTCTTATTTTGAATCTTATTTACAACTACAAACTACCAAGAAAAGAAATTACAAAAACAACCTCAACTAAAAATGAAGATAGCAAAATGCGTTCAAGAAAAACATACTTTTGAAAAAAAATAAAGTGCACTAAGAAGACCAACAACAAAAAATAAAGACCCATTTATTTTTTAAACTTTTATTGTAAAATTTTTAATTTTAATTTCTTGAAATTTGGAAGAAGATGATGAAAAAGAGAAAAGAATTTACCTTCTAAGCTTGAGTTTTGATTTTTTTTTACTCTAGATTGAATTTATATTCAACTTTGAAACAAATCAACAATATCAAAATTAATGGAGATGATTTTAATATTTGTCTTTTGAGTTTCTTTTTTTGTTTTGGAAGAACCAAAGAAGTGAGATTTGGATTGGAGCCTGGGGTGTTGTCTTTTTAAAAAAAAAAAATTAACCAAGAGTCTTGGATGCTGAGAACAATAATAAAATGGATGATATAAATATTAAAATTAAATTAGAGTTCAATCATAAAGAGAAATTTAATTTGCTGTCAAACATTTCTTCTATGACTTGCTTTTTAAAAGTAAAGTATATATTGTTAGATCACTAGCAGAATAAATTGGAATGGAGCTTTCTTTTAAAGGTAAAGTGAAATATTGGGGCATTAGGCTGGTTTGCCAAGCCCGAAATTAAATGAAATATTAGATTGTTCTACTCAGGCCGAAAATTAAATGAAAAAGGGTAACTAAGAGAAGCTATAAAAAAAATTCATTTTGTGGGATTCGAACCTGGGTGGCACAAGTTCATTTTTAAGGAAACTAACCACTAGACTAGACTTCACTTATTGTTTAGGGAGTTCAAATTTAATAAATATACGTAAATGTAAAAAATTTACCCTTGTATATACAGTGAAATGTTTCATTGAGGGGGTTCAGATGAACCCCTGGCGGTACCCTAGGTTCGCCTATGCTCCCAAGCATGTATTGAACTCATGAAAGCTTTCTATGATTTACAAGTGATAAGTTGAGCCTTATTCTTTAACTCTACCCTCTTGTGAGCAAATTATGTCTATTTGAGGGGTCAAGAATGATTACTATTTTACCCTTATGTTCAAGCTAAGCTCACTAGTAGGGGTCAAGCATGTTACAAGTTTTTACCCTCATGTGAAATGCAATACCTACTAGAAGGGATCAAGTCCACGTATTGTTTTCTACACTTTAGTATAAAGTATATGCCTATGTAGGGATCAAGTATGTGAATGAACTACTCATACCATGTTATCATGTCCTTACACGTTACTCATGCTATGATTATATTTATGATTATTTCAAGTATTTCATAAGATTAGACTTAACAGTGATTGAGGCTTAAGGTGAGGGCTTGACTCAAGGGGTCCTTATATAAAGTCTTAGTCTCTAAACTATGTGCCACCATAGGATTATATTATTTCCCTAAGTGGGATTTTGCCTAGTGGAACCATCTAGGACAAGTTCTCCACTTCGTGGGGTCATGTATGGTTTACCTTGGCAAGTAGACCACACCTTCTTCGGTGGGGTGTCATGCATCGGTATTCCAAGTAGTAGCTCACTTGGTCTTATATGTCGGTTAAGGTCTCCTCCCATATATGTATGTTATATTATGCAAGGTTAATGTTTACATGCATGTTTTAATACAAGAATTGATCATCCATGTCATATTGAGTTTATACCCATTGATTATGATTATGATCTTGATTATTATGACTTATGTCTTTGTTGCATTGCACCCGGTATACTTAGTACATTCCAAGAACTAACACATACTCTATACCAACATAATATCACCATGTAGGGACTGGATCTCCTATTGATCATCTTCCTCCACGTGGCTAGTTGATTTGCTTGAAGAAGCCTTTGGTGAGTCCTCAACTTCGAGGATGATATCGACTTTTCATTCATGCTTGTTAAGACTTGTTTAATACTTTTGGGTACTTATCATTTGAGGGTAAGCCCGAGAAGTGTCTTATCCCCTGCTCCACTCTATGTAGAGGTGCTGTTGGATATTATAGTTGTCTATGCTTTGAGCTTGACTCTTTTTATGCTATTATTATTATGAAAGATTTTTTTAGTCCCACTTCCCATAGACTCTATTGTTACTATTATTTCTCTATTTGGCTTCCGCAACCAAGGATGTGTGAATAGTATGCTAAAAGGCTTATTATCACACTCCGAGCCTACACCATGGACGTGGCCGGCACTCAAAAACTATTTCTGGTCTCAAGCAAACCACTTGATCTAGCTAACTTACTCAGCAGAAGACATTAATATCATAATGAACTAGAATGAGCTCAAAATTTATGAACTTAAAGATAAAATAGTGCTATATATAATTTAACTCAAAATCTTTCAAGCAATTTCAAGGAAATAACTTGAACAATATCTTTCTAGTCTATGAAACCTCTAAAGTACTGACTCTGGAAAAGGCACCGGAGTAGGCTCATGGGTACCTCAACTAAAAAAATACAAAGAAATAAAGATTCCTGAGCTCCTATGGATTCAAAGAGGCCTCAGCAACTGCTGATAGGAATGGTCTCACTGAAAATCTGCTAACATGGATATCAAAATCTACATCATAAAATGATGCAGCCCCAAAGGTGTTAGTACGTGGAATGTACAGTATGTGAGATGACCAAAAAGTAGTAAGGATACGATACTCACTTTAAAACTGAATTTTGAGATAACTTAATAGATAAAAGTATGTCATGCAAGTAAAAGATATATTTTTAAACTCGTTTCAAGGTGCAACTAAATATAAAATAAATACTTACTTTAATGTATTCATAAGCACAAATAATTATATAAAAATATAATACTCAAATACTTAGCGTACAAATAGCTCAACATAATTTATTATGCAACATACTAGAAAGAAATATTTGAATAAAGATATGATAAATCTCGATGTGTAAATAATAAACTTTACTTCTTGGGAAGTTTCTCTAACCGACAACCACTACTATGAGCTTAGTGATGATACAGCATCTTGCCCACGCTGCCAGAGTCATCCCATACTTTTTTGGGGTAAGGAACAAAAACTAAGAGAGTGGATCAATCCCAAAACTTGGTCATCTCAGTGGCAAGTGAGGAGTTGTACCTTGGTACAATCCTATCATACACTGACTACATAGTTTATGAGTTCAAGTTATTGTTATTACTCTTACTCCTATCGGTGTTCAATATTACTCCCAAAATATCTTTTATAATGCTTATATCTGAAAACATGTCCCACTCTAGGGGTAAACTGAAAGTATACTGCTTGGAGCCTTGGCTCTAAATGTTTTTCTTAAACTAGCTTTTCTGAACTGGTTTCATAACTTAATCTCAAAAAATCTGTTATCTCATTGTACATAAGTCTGGTTACATACTGGTAGTAAAATAATCATTCTTCCATACAAGTAAAAATATACTAGGGAAATTATTTTCAATCAATCATAATTCTTGTAACTGTACTACACTTTATTATGTAAAGAAACATGCTTAACAATGTAATTCTGAAAATAAGAATAGAAATTTCAATAAAATTTTCATGAGAAAACCTTAGTATATCACAGTGTTTCATAGGAATGAGGTTGACTTGGTTCTTGGCTAAGTTTTGTTCTAAGGACATGGAATAACTTCAAAAAGGAGGATTTTAGATAGCGTTACATACTTGAAAAGTTGATATTACCACCAAAATTGATGAATACTAGCTTTCTTGGAGAAAATCCTTGATCTTGGAAGTTCTTTTAAGGTAAAAGAACTTAGAAAGACATTGGTTGAAGAAATCCTCTTTGATTCTTGAATTCTCAACTTAGAATCTTTAGAGTTCTTGATGAAGAACCATAATTCTTGAAAAAGAAGAATCAAGAAATCATTTCTTGAGATTCTTGAATTCGTTTTCTTGAAACCCTTGATAATGAATCTAGAAACCTAATCCTAACTTGATGACTTTCTTGATGATTCTTGAGCATTTATTTTTAGGAGTGATGGGAGAGGGTGTTGATTATGAAAATGGAAGTTTTATGTGTTTTGAGACCTTAAATTGACCCCCAAAGGTTTTAGGATAAAAGTATCGTCAAAATAAAAAAAATATCATTGTTTATCCAGTAAGGGTCCCCTTCTATCTACTCATACGAAAACTTAGTTGGTAGAAATTCTTTGGACTTGACTTAATGTCAAGGATCTTTTATATTCACTTATTGAACTTAGGAGAGGTTGGAAATTGATCGGAATGCCCCTCAAAGTAAAATGAAAATTTAAAAAATTACAAAGCATGTCTGTGTCCCAGGTGCATCGCGCCTTGCCCGCACACAACCACTGTTTTTCATTTTGAATTAAAAAATTATTTTTCGATTTGATGGCTCTAAAATTTGAACAAGCATTTTTCTACTCAATGTTTTATGCTGATCGCAAATTCGGTGTCGAATTTTCCATTAGAGCTTGGTAAGATGCATTATATGAATAATTTCATTCTAAGGGTATTTCAAAAATTTCACAGGGTGTTACATTATCTCCCCCTTTGGATCATTCGTCCTCGAATGATGAGTAAAGGCGGATATCAAGGCACGAATAACAATCAAAGCTCCTCTCAATACTCATTTAATCAATCAAAGTCTCGACTCCTCATCGATCTTAATAGTCTCTATTCAGACTTTAGATTATTTGCATCAAGAACTTAATTTGTCATATACTCCAACTCATGAGTGAACATCGACTCAAGAGCAGAAAACTGAACTCATTAGAGGGCATCATCATCTGCAAGTCATAACTCTCGTCAAGGCCTAAGTTTTACTGCATACTCTTACCAAAGTCAAGCCTAACCAAGGTCACCTTATGCTACCTCGTAAGTTAGTCACAATCCTACAATCTATCCCATAAGATTCTCATTTTATACCTTAGAATTTTCAAGATAACTTAGCACTTCTACCTCCACCATTCAATGAGTTCTTACTCAAACTTACACTAACATACTCTTACCTACCTACTACTCATCTCTCCTCTTTCCTATGTCTATCCCTGCATGACACAAGTTTAACACTAATATCCTAATAAGTATCCACTCACTCCTCCTGATCTACCCTTATCCTTAGTCTACTACTATCAGCATCACTATTTGGACCTGGAGAAATGTATCATTTCCCCCTTTTGGCGAAACCTCAAACTACTACCTCTCTATGCAACATAAGCATGAATATCATCAAGAACGCAAATACTCAATTGTTCAAATACTCATTCTCATGAATAAACTCTGAACACAATGTCTAGAGTTTAAAATTTATCTCCAATATCATTATTAGGCATGAATACTATTAAGGAATTACATACCCAAGTACGCAGAGGCTCAAAAGAAACATCATCTTAAACTTTATCTCTAACATCATTATTAGGAACGAATACCATGAAGGACTTGCATACTCAAGTACGCAGAGGCTCAAAAGGAACATTAACTCAAGAATAGGAACTCAACTCCATTATCACAATTCAGGAGCACTCATTCTCTCCTATCACCCACAACTCATCCACTATCATCAATACTTCTATCAAGACTGGAAAGCTGGATTACTCAAAGGGCTTGGAATGGAGATCATTAGCACGATTCAATCAAAAAATCTTATCTAAGGACATTCATAATGAAGTACAGTCTCCCTCATCTATCAAAATTCACTATGTGTTCACAGAACTATACATAGTGTAAAATGTAGGTCACATCTTATTCAGCATAGAACTGGAAATGCTTGGATTCATAGGGTAAGATCAAGATTTATGAATGAATTCATTGCTCCTAATTCTCAAAACTCAGCATAAACAAGAATCAACATGATGTGCATAGGACTAGGCCACGAGCATGGCAGTCATATACCAGACGAGAATAGAGTATCACCTCAATAGAAGGATAAGAAATGTATGATTGACAAAACTAATTATCTCATGTCAATCAGCCCATCTCTATCAAACTCAAGATCTACCTTGGTTCCTTATGTTATCTACCCCTTAGGTCAAGGGTTGTCTCTCTATGTTTGTGAATCAATTCTCTACACTAGGCTACAAGTACATATCTTCACATGGTCAGGGAATCACCATCTATAAGAATGTCTTAAACTCTTTTGTTATGCTATAGTAGCATACTTATGACTAGCTACTCAGACTCTTTCCAAAGATATTACTCTTAGCTTCCTCTTGTCTCTATGAAGCTCTCTTTCTATGTGTTTGCTACTCTTAATGGCGTACATAACCACTTTTCACAACTCTTACAATCTAACCTCTTCTTTTGACTACTAACACTCAACTACTGTGCTCTTATAAACTCATTTATAGAAGACTTAGACTATAATGGAAAACTCTTAATCATCTATCCATAAACCCTAATCAACTTAGTTGCTCGAGATGACACAGAATGCTTACCTCAGCCTACTCCACATTGACAACTCAAATAAACTATCTGCATTCTTATAGCAGTCATAACTTAGAGCTTCACATATCTTTACACAATCATGGATACATATCTCAAGCCTCTTCTTATCTATTGAGTTATCCTTGTCTCACTCATCTTGCCTAAGGGGCACTTATACTCTATCCATAACATCACCTATGCTCGTCTCACTCATCTTGCTTAAGGGGCACTTATGCTCTACCCATAACATCACTTTCCTTACAACTCGGTACCACTCACCTATTCAGTCATGAACTCTGGAGAGAGCAGGCTAATGGGTCAACCAGTGTGGGAATAAACAGTCTCACAGTTTGGGATAATGCAGGTTTTGCTGATGATAATGACTCAATTCTAAGTAAAAAGGCATGATTAATCTCATGAACTCTCACTTAAAATTCATAAGCCTAATTTTGATTTATCACTTCAAAAATGCTCTATCTGCCTTATCCAATATCTATGTTTCATCCTCAATAGTATGAGTACTATAACACATCAACACAAACTTCCTTCTGGTTTGAGCATGCTCTATCATATTCTAACAATAACTTTTTCTCTATATCGCATCGTGAAAAATCAAGAGGTATTTACTACTCTTTCATCAAAATTTATTGCAATCACTTTATCACCCTATTACTTACCTAATACCACTTGTAACAACTTGATCCAACACTATGAAGTATTATTCAACTCTTGGGCCTAGCCTATCATGAATTTGTCTCTTTCGGCTCACCCCAAAAGGCACCTCAATCAGCCATCACTCTTGCTATCTCGTCCCTTTCTTTCCATCATCATCCTTGTTCTTGGCTAAGTTTCCTTCTAAAGACGGCACCTCAATCAGCCATCACTCTTGCTATCTCGTCCCTTTCTTTCCATCATCATCCTTCTAGCTCTAGGATGATTCAATTCCACTCTGTGTTTATAAGACCTCACATCTCATTCTTAGGTGGTAACATTAAACATTTAGAGATATAACTTTCTCTCACATGGGTAACATTGGAAGCAAGTTTTGGATAAGAGAGTCTGGGGTGCGTCTTGATCTCACTCAAATGCACAATTCATATGAATGAAAGTGCATTCTTTTGAATCAATCAACTCAGCACACTATTCGGCTTCTCTCAAGCCTAGTGCAGTCTCTCTACCATTCTAATCACTTTATCATAGGGGAACTCATCAATAAGGATCTAAATATTACTATCTCTATCACCTCATAGATGAATCATAGTTGAAAGGCTTAGAGCGACGCATGACTCATAATAGATTTCTTAAGGAATAACTCTATTACACGATTCAGAATATGAAAGAAGGGAAACTTTTCCTAATGTCCTATAGCCTCTTGCTTATAAAGTGTGGTACAGAATACACCCATAAACAAGACTCTACTAGACATGGCTTTATAAACTCCCTAGGACACTTGAACTCAGTGCTCTGATACCAAGTTTGTCATAATTCAAGCCTACACCCTAGATGTGGCTGCCACTCAAAAACCATTTCTGGTCCCAAGTGAACCAAACTTGGCCTAGTTAACTTACTCAGCGGAAGACATTTCTATCATAATAGACTAGAATGGGTTTAATATTCAGTAACTTAAAGATACAATAGTGATATATACAACTTAACTCAAAATCATTCAAACACTTTCAAAGAAATAACTTGAACAATATCTTTCTAGTCTATGAAGCCTTTAAAGTACTGACTCTGGACAAGGCACCGAAGTAGGCTCATTGGTACCTCAACTAAAAAAATACAAAGAAATAAAGGCTCCTGAGCTCCTCTAGATGCAAACATGCCTCGTTGACTGTTGATAGGGATGGTCTCACTGAACATCTCCTAACATGGATACTAGAATCTGCATCAACAACTGATGCAGTGCCAAAGGCGTCAGTACGTTGAATATATGGTATGTAAGATAGCCAAAATGTAGTAAGGATAGGATACTCACTTTAAAAAATTGAATTTTGAGATAGCTTAGTAGACAAAAGTATATCATGCAAGTAAAAGATATATTTTAAAACTCGTTTCGAGGTACAACTTAATATAAAAGATAAATACTTACTTTAATACATTCAAGAGCACAAATAATTATATAAAAATATAATACTCAAATACTTAGCTCTACAAATAGCTCAACTCAGTTTATTATGCAACATACTAGAGAGAAATACTTGAATAAATATATGATAAATCAAGGTGTGTAATATAATAAACTTTACTTCTTGGGGAGTTTCTCTAGCCGCAACCACCACTATGAGCTTAGTGATGATATAGTATCTTGCCCACACTGCCAGAGTTGTCCTATACTTTGCTAGGCTAAGGAACGAAAACAAGGGGAGTGGATCCATCCCAAAACTTGGCCATCTCAATGGCAAGTGAGGAGTTGTACCTTTGAACAATCCTATCCTAGGATGACTATGTAGTTTATGAGTTCAAGTTATTATTATTACTCTCACTCATATCGGTGCTCAATACTACTCCCAAAATAACTTTTATAATGCTCGTATCTGAAAGCATGTCCCACTCTAGGGGTAAACTGAAAGTATACTACTTGGAGCCTTGGCTCTAAATGTTTTATTTAAACTAGCTTTTCTGAACTAGTTTCATAACTTAATCTCAAGAAAATATATTATCTCACTATACATAAGTCTGGTTACATACTGGTAGTAGAATAATCATTCTTCCATGCAAGTAAAAATATGCTAGGGAAATTCTCAATCAATCATAATTCTTATAACTATACTAGACTTTATGATGTAAAGAAACATGCTCAACAATGCAATTCGAAAAAAAAGGAATAGAAATTTCACTAAACTTTTCATGAGAAAACTTTAATATATCATAGCACTTCATAGGAATGAGGTTGACTTGGTTCTTGGCTAAGTTTCCTTCTAAAGACATAGAATAACTTCAAAAAGGAGTATTTTATATAGCCTTACATACCTGAAAAGTTGATATTACCATCAAAATTGATTAATACTAGCTTTCTTGGAGAAAATCCTTGATCTTGGTAGTTCTTTTAAGGTGAAAGAACTTGGAAAGACTTTGGTTGAAGGAATCCTCTTTGATTCTTGAATTCTTGACTTAGAATCTTTAGAGTTCTTGATGAAGAATCCTAATTCTTGAAAAAGAAGAATTAAGAAATCCTTTCTTGGGATTCTTAAATTCGTTTTCTTGAAACCCTTGATAATGAATCTTGAAAGTTAATCCTAACTTGATGACTTTCTTCATGATTCTTGAACGTTTATTTTTAGGAGTGAAGGGAGAGGGTTTTGATTATGAAAACTGACGTTTTATGCATTTTGGGACCTTAAATTGTAACACCCCACACCTTATAATACTAGTACTATACAAATAAAATATGATATGTCTTTTCAAATTAGCGCCAATTTTTTAAAAAGTGCTTGAATCAAATGGTAGAGGGTGATATGTGTGGCTAACGCTGAAGAGGGTCTAGTATAAATACGTTTTAAGTCAAATTGAGGGGACCATGAACCTAAACAAAGAGAGATAATCGAGGTGCTTGTAGGACTTAGGGAGCTAGCAGGTGAGTCACCTACTTGTAGCTTAAACTTGCTAGCTAGACAGAGACCAGATCCGACGTTGAATTTGTCTAAGTCCGATTATGGATAAAGTTCATATTAAGGGTGTAACTTTATCCCATGTTATAGCATTGTAAATGGACTATATTATAGCCCAAGATGAATAATAAAAAGGGCCCAAATATATCACAACCCATTTGACTAATTGGGCCCAAACTAAGTGAAGAGGAATTTGGAAAATGGACAGCCAAGGCCCATCAACTTGGAGACCCATTTAGGCCCAAGTGTAAGGGACAAGATGCTACATCACTAGATTGCTAATATATGATAATATGTAGCCAAAATCTCAAGGTAAAGTAAGCCAAAGTGAGCCTTTAAAAGGGCCCAAAAATAGCACCTTAATTCATTTCACTTTGGAGCAATTTTCAGCTTTCCAAATAACCTCTTTTCTCTCTTTACTTCACTTCACAAGGAAGCCAAAATAACCCTCTCGGGTTCTTGGAGCAGCCTTACATATTGAAGGCTAAGGTAAGTAAGTTTACTTATATGTTTAATATGTAGCCTCACAACCTTACAAGGATCAATAAAGAAGCTCTTAAAATTGATTTTAAAGGTAATTATGTTTACTTATATGTTTAATATGTTTTTCTTATGTAAAACAAGAGGATAAGCTAACTATACCCTTGCTGAAATTGTTGGACAGCATGTGTTCCCAAAAGTTGTTGTTCATTTTTTCTTGTTTATTTGGAAGCTTTTCTCTTTTTGGTTGGATTAGGGAGGCTAATTTTCGTAATGTATATTAGTTCTATAATAATGTATAAAGGCTGCTGCACCATTTTTATAGTCCGCGAAAGTGAGTACTCATATGATATCACAATTGTGTTTTTTATTGGAACTTGTGGGCTGATAGATGGGAGGCTATTGCCTCACCTCCTTCATGATTGCTTGGATACTATTCTAAGACTATTTTAAGGCTTTTGTTGTATATATATGTGTTGAGGATAGTTTGGTTAAAGTTGGAATAGGTTTGGAATTATCGACGCCGAAATGTAGAGAAGGGGTGTAACGTTATGCCGCCCATTTGTATGTTGTGTAGAATTGTTATATGTTATGCTTTGTGGGCTTTTGTAAGGCTATTATGGCACTAACACAGGCTGCACATGATATATATATGAGAATGTGTATTAGAAAATATGGTGTATTAGAAAATATGATTAGGGGCGAAAAGGTTGAAAGAATACGCTCGGGTTTATAACTATACGATTGCTGCCCGTGTGTTTTTTTTAATGAGATTAGGCTTCCAAGGTGTGTCTATTGGCTGCTAATACTAGTTTTATCACCTACTATGTTGTGGATAAATATTTAAAGGAAGAAAAGGCTACCATTGTCCTATTGTCTTGTATGATTATCTACATGTCATATGCTATATATACAACCCTACAACTTTAATATTGTGACCATCAAAAGAATCATCTCAAAGGTAATTAAAAGGTAAAGTATATTACTTATTGATGGGTGGTAACCCTAGGGGTGGAAGAATCATCTAGCCAGGGTCGATCCTATCACAGGGGGTAGCCCAAATAGTTAAAGGAAAAGACTAGCCTGGGCCAATCCTGATATAGATTTACCACTGATCAGCTGGTCATTTGTATTACATGTTGTGCACAAATTGTACAGTAAAGGTAAAGTAATAAAAAGAACATAAAGTACATGATCCCACAGTATAACTAAAGGTAGTCTCTTATCCTACACTAGTGCATAGTTTCATTTGAATTATTACTTCATATATAGTATTTTCTGCCTTACATATTTAGTATATTATCTCATACTAACGATAGTTTCATTTAAGTTGTTATTTCATATATAGTATTTCCTGTCTTACATATTCAGTACATTATCTCGTACTAACGTCCCTTATGGGGGACCTCCATTTCATGCTGCAGGTACAGGTGCTAGTAGATCTCCCCAGTAAGAGTATAGGATATCCAGCTATCGTTACCAAGCTCCAGGTTACTTCAGAGCTTTGCATGTCTAGAGCTTATAATTTTGTGTTATACAGTGAGTCAAGGCGGGGCCTATACCAAAACTTATCAAATACTTTTCCAGAACCATGTAGACCAAAGTGTTGTGCACCACATTAAGTTAGTCGAGGCAGGGCTTGTCTCGACCCTTATCAAATACTTTTCCTTATCTAGAGGCTTTGGAGACTATGTAAATTAAAGTGTGCTCATATCTCATACTTTAGACAACGTGGCCCCAATGGCCTAGTCATATACATTTCCTTTTGGCTTATTATTACTCTTTACTTTCTTAAAGACATGTTGAACGTAAAAATCCCTTATAATATGTATAGAAAGTACATAGATACAAGTTGGTTCTCCCAAGCCTTATTGACAACGAGTGTCAGACTGGCTTAATGGGACTTTGGGCGTGACAGTGAGTTACGAACGTGAATGTGCAATGGGCCATTGATAATCTAGTTGTGAATGACACTGTGATTTGAAGTCAAAAATTTCCTTTCTTGGTACTAGCTGGACTTAGGGGGACCCGACCATATGCTCTCGGTCGAGTTCTCAGGTAGTTGGGTTGTAAGCAAGTCACCCCTCAAACATGAGACATGAGGAAATTTGCAACAAACCACAAGAATGGTCAAGTATCCTTCACTAACATAATGATTCGAGGATGGAAGTCTCGAAGAGTTGCAGGTAATAAAGTTCCCAATAGGTTTAATGCCGAGTGTAGCAGTGTGTATAAGCATTGGTTGAAGGAGAATCTTGCTGGAACTATCAAACCCGACCTAAATGTACATTATTACATTAAAGATATTGAAGCCAAAAGTCAAGTGCTACTTATCAACTCCAAGAAAAGTATCAAGAGAACCATTTGGCCCATCAACATTGACATTAGAAGGATGCAAGGGTTGTAGAGCAGCTTAAGCAGGAGCTCAATAAAGCAAGGGAATGCATAATTAGGTTGGACGATCGCTTGGAACAACATAATCAGATTATGAAAGAAGTAGATCTTAAAGAAAAAGCTCAGTTGGTGAAGGACTACTTGTGGGAAAATAGATACTTCATGTGGCAAGAGGTCAACGCAGCAAAAAGGGAAAGGGTTGATGGGAGAACCAAGACAGCATGAAATCTTTTATTATTCTCTGCGCGGGATTGCTTTTATTTTTGTATTGTTTTTCTTTTCTTTGTAAGAGTATGGAGATGTATCTTTCATTCTTTCATTATGCTTTGTAAACACTTTGAAATTTTTCTTTATGTCATATTTTATCAATAAAGTAATTTGGGGATAATAGTTTGCCTTTAAATTGATACACATCCTTCAATTCGTTAGGCCTTCCTATGGCATTAAAGAGGTCCCTTGCATACTTGGACATACTTGTTGACTATGTGATTTATTTTCTATATAATATATGTTTTCTCCCTTTTGTATTATTTGCCTTATTATTTGACGTTATTGAAGCAATGATTCTCCACTTTATACTAACATTTCTTTTCTCCTTCCTTAGATAAAGAAAGAAAGAGGTTTTGCTTTATTTTCCAAAACTTGTCACTATTCCAGGGGATAAACCCATACCTTTAGAAGGAAGGGATTTAACTCCTTATGATGAGCATATCTCTAGCCTAATGCAACAAATGGCTAGCATGCAGAATGAAATCAATCGACTTTGAAATCTTACCAATTTGTTAATCAGCCTGAACACACCACTTCTTGATATCTCTAGCCTAATGCAACAAATGGCTAGCATGCAGAATGAAATCAATCGACTTTGAAATCTTACCAATTTGTGAATCAGCCTGAACACACCACTTCCTGAGTAGGGAACGAATTCAACCATCTCACCATCTTTTTTACCTGTTGACGTTCCTCCACCAAATCTTTTTCTTCATAAAATTAACCCGACTACTCCTATTCCACCAAATCCCTCCCTTCATAAAACCAACTCAACTACTCTTAAACAAGCTACCAACAATTCAATTTACCACAAGGTAGCTCACAACAAATCAATCCATTACCCTCCACCATACTGACCCAGACTCCACTTACCCAAACTTTCTCATTTGTCCAAAATCCATGCATACAAACTACCTCGTTCACCCAAACTCTACCCATCCAAACAATCCCACCCATCCAAACTACCTTGGTCATCCAACAATACCAAGTAACCCAACATATACCGATGGCACACGCTGTAATTAACACGCAATATGTGCCACAAGTATATGTGGCAGAAGCTCAACCTTATGTTGCCCAAATGCCAACTGTACAGAAGTCGATTCGTATGAGGAAATGGAGAGAAGAGCAAGGTCAAGAGCAGATGAAAACATAGCTAGAGAGATTCACAGTTTGAAGGAAGCAGTGAAAAACATCCAAGTTCACAAGGGACATGAGGGGCTTGAATATGAAGATTTGTGTGTTCATCCTGATATTAAGTTGCTTACATAATACAAGTCACTGAAATTTGAGATGTTTGATAGCACAGGAAATCCTCTCAATCATTTGAGGTCTTATTGTGATAAGTTGGTCGATCCAGCTATTGTTACCAAGCTCCAGGTTGCTTCGGAGCTAATCATTTGAGGTCTTATTGTGATAAGTTGGTCGGAGTAGGCAGAGATGAGGCCATAAGGATGAAATTGTTCATTAGAAGTCTAACTGGAGATGCATTAACTTGGTATATTGAGAAAAATCCTAAGAAGTGGCATAATTGGACTAAAATGCCAGAGGATTTTATAGAAAGATTTAGTTTTAACATTGAGATCGTCTCGAATTGGTCTTACCTTGAAAAGTTAAAAAAGAAAATAACTGAGACCTTTCAGGAGTATGTCATCCATTAGAGATCAGAAGTAACTAAAGTTCAACCCCCTGTGGATGAAAATGAAATGAAGGACATATTTATCAAAGCTCAAGATAATATGTATTATGAAAAAATATTTCTTATGACAGGTGCAAAATTTATAGATCTTGTTAAACTTGGGGAAGCTTTGGAAGAAGGAATTAAGTTGGGAAGAATTACTAACCTGGTAGCCCTATAAGCAACAAATAAGACAATTTAGTCAGATTCAATTGGAGGAGCCACTAAGAAGAAGAAAGACGGAGTGTCTGTTGTCATGACCATATGGGAACACAGGCCTAACCAAATGTTAACCTACCAAAGTCCACTGCCACAATCCTCATACTATGGTCAGTATACCTAAATGCCTCAGCCTTATTACCAGCCTTCGCCTGCCCCTTATCCAATTTATGCCACCCAATCAACATATCATCTAACCTGAGCACCTATCTATACAAACACACCATAATATCAATCCGCGTACCCATCTATCTCAACACCATTAACCACCACAAACTCATCCATCAAATGCACCCAGGCCCTGCCCAAACTTCACAAAAAGACTAACTAAAACCTATACCCCTTTAGCTGAACCTTTGTCCCAACTGTATGAAAGGTTGAGAATTGCAGGAGTTCTACAACCAATACTAGGACGGGTTCCCAACTCCCTTCCAGGATGGTATGATGAGAGTAAACATTGTGCTTATCATTTTGGAATTACTGGACATGATACTGAAAATTGCCTCACTCTCAAAGATAAGATTGAGATGCTGATTAAGGAAAGAGTCATTCAGCTCAAAGGTGCTGCCCCTAATGTCAACAACAATCCTTTGCTAAATCATGGGAATGTGAACATGATCACCATTGATGAAGAATATAATTTGAAAGGGACCATTATATCTGTCAGAAAAGAGGAAAATGTTGCGATATCAGCCTTTATTGCTTCCATAATCACAGTCTAACTATGAGCGCCAATTAAGGTGGAAGTTCTTGTTCCTAGGCCTCAAATAACTGCCTTAGCCTCTCAATCACCTTTTTTTACGCTAAAGCAGTTTCTTGGAATTGTTTGACCGATGCAAAGGGCATGGGAAAGGAGAAGATAGTTGTCGAGACTGCTGCAGCTCGAATGACAAGATCTAGACATTGTTATGCTCCTTAAGAAATTGCACAAAGAGGACTATCTAAGGAAAATAATCCAAAAAAGATAGTCAAAAAGGTAGTCACAGAGGCTGAAGTGGAAGAGTTTTGGAGGAAAATGTCAACTAAGGAGTATTTTGTTGTTGAACAGTTGAAGAAAACTCCTGCTCAAATTTCTCTGATGGCATTATTGATAAGTTCTGCAACTCATAGATGTGCTTTGGAAAAAGTTTTGAGTGAGGCTTATGTTCCAGCCGAGACAATAAGCGAGAATTTTTCATCCATGGTGGGATAGGTTTTGGAAGCTAATAAAGTCTTTTTTTATGACAAGCTTCCACCAGAAGGCCTGGGACACAACAAAGCTCTGAATATCACCATTAGGTGCAGAGATAAGTTTGTCTCTAGAGTTCTGATTGAATAATAGTTCTGTTATTAACGTGTGTCCTTGTGTTGCCCTTTGAGCTTTAGGGGTTGATATCGGGAGAATTCGGGAAAATCAAGTAAGGGTTAAAGGTTTTGATGGGGTTCAAAGGGGAGTCATTGGATAAATTAACTTTCCACTACAAATTGGGCCCGAGGAGTTTATTGGTAGAATTTTAGTGATGGATATATCTGTTAATTACAATTTATTGCTTGGAAGGCTGTGGATCTACATGGCTGGTGCGGTCCCTTCTACCCTACACCAGACAATGAAATTTGTTTGGAACCATCAAGAAATCATTGTTCATGGAGAAGGTAGTAATTTAGTGCATCCTAAAAACTCAATCCCTATGATTGAGAATTTGGAAGAGTTAGATAGATTTATATTCAATACTAGGGTGATTATGTGTTCTACTCAACTTGAAAGGATGAAACTACCACGGGCGTTTATGATGGTAGCTAGGGAACTATTGAAAATTGGGTTTGTGCCTGGTCGAGGTCTTGGAATGAATTTGGATGGAATACTGGAACCAATTAAGTTGCTCGGTCAGAAACAAACCTTTGGTCTAGGGTACAAGCCTACGCGTGAAGAAGCTTCTCGGTTAATCTTAAAAGGACAAGTGATAATCCTTTGCCAAAACCAATCTCATCGTTGAATCAATCATTTTTCAAAGCATCTATTGCACGAGAATCAGAAAAACTTATTGAATACAACCTCATGGAAGGACTCAAAAACTTGTTCATTGAAGAAGCAGAATACAATATGATCATGAAAGATTGCACCAAGAGCCCTACAATATAGGATGTTAAGCCGGAAGACGCTTTGAATAATTGGACTTGTAGCTCGTCCCCAATTCTGCGAAAATCTTGGTAGCTGATTGTATTAGAATCTAAACAACATGGTTCAAAATTGAGGCCTGAATCATGTTCATGAATCTTATGTGTTTTGCCTCCATCTTTTGAAAGCTCCAATGTCAAATCTCAACTATGCTTTTGATTTAAATTACCTTCTATTTTAGATTGCGTATTTTGATCTTTAAAGTTGTTAAGCTTATTCTATTTTTTCTTTTTCTCTTTTTCTCTCTTTCAGCAAGCAAACTATTAAAACCGCCATTATTGAGAATGTGACATGTTATGAAACGAGTGAACAAACCTCAAGCAGTGAACAAGATTTTGCAGAATATGAAGAAGATACGCATCATGAAGATCTGACTGAAGATTTTAAACATTTTGAGAACAAGGAAAAACCAAATTTGAATGAAACTGAGGCAATAAATTTAGGAGATTTGGAGGTGGTAAGAGAAACAAGAATCAGTGTACATTTGACTCTGACTCAAAGGAAAGAACTCATCAAGTTGTTGAGACAATATATTGAATGTGTTTGCATGGTCTCATGATGATACGCCGGGGCTAAACACAAATATTGCTTCACATAAGTTACCAACTGATCTATTCTGCCCTCCAGTAAAGCAAAAGCCAAGAAAGATCAAGTCGGATTTGAGTTTAAAGATCAAATAAGAAGTTTCCAAGCAATTTGATACCAAAGTCATTCGAGTCACGAAATATCCCACATGGTTGGCTAACATAGTGCCAGTATTGAAGAAAGATGGAAAAATTCAAGTATGAGTAGATTATTGGGATCTCAACAAGGCCAGCCCAAAAGATGATTTTCCTCTTCCAAATATTCACATACTTATTGAAAATTATGCTAAGCATGAGTTGCAGTCGTTTGTTGATTGCTTTGCAGGCTATCATTAGATTCTTATGGATAAAGAAGATACAGAGAAAACAACATTCATCACACCTTGGGGCGTGTATTGTTATTGGATGATGCCTTTTGGACTAAAAAATACAGGGGCAACATATATGAGAGCTATGACTACCATTTTTCATGACATAATCCATAAGGAGATTGAGGTCTTGGAAACGATGTCATTATAAAGTCACGAAAAAGTTTGAATCACATGGTGGATTTGAAGAAGTTCTTCAATAGGTTAAGATAATACAATCTGAAATTAAATCCTACAATATGTGCATTTGGCATCCCTACCGACAAATCATTGGGTTTCATTGTGAGTAGAAAAGGAATAGAATTGGATCTTTCAAAGATAAAGGCTATCCAAGACTTGCCTCCTCCATAAAGTTGAAAGGATGTAATGAATTTTCTTGGTCACCTTAATTAAATCAGTCGATTTATTGCACAATCAACTGTAACTTGTGAGTCAATCTTTAAATTGCTAAAGAAAGATGCTGCTACCAAATGGACGGAAGATTATCAGTAAGCTTCTGATAGAATTAAGGAGTATTTGTCTAGTCTGCCTGTTTTGGTACCTCCAGAGCCTAGATGACCATTGTTGTTATATTTGTCTGTGTCAGAAAATGCATTTGAATGCGTGTTGTACTTTTCTTATCTCAAGGATGGATCCGCTCAAGTATATCTTTCAAAAGCATATGCCTACTGGGAAGCTAGCCAAATGGCAGATTTTGCTAAGTGAATTTGACATTGTGTATGTTACTCAAAAGGCTATCAAGGGACAAGCACTTGTTGATCATTTTGCTGAAAATCCTGTGGATAAAAAATATAAGCCTCTTAAAACTTACTTCCCAGATGAAGAGATTTTGTTTATTGAAGAAGATATTTTAAAGGGATATCCAAGGTGGAGAATATTTTTCGACAGTGCTACAAACTCTAAAGGAGTTGGTGTTAGGGCAGTATTAGTCTCAGAAGCAGGTTAACACTATCTGATCTCAGCAAAGTTCAGGTTCTTATGCACTAACAATATAGCAGAATACGAGGCTTGTATTCTTAGACTCAGAATGGCTGTTGATATGAATGTGCAAGAACTATTGTCATAGGTGATTCGGACTTATTGATTCACCAAGTACAAGGAGAATGGAGCACTAAGAATGTGAAGATACTCCCATATTTGTAATGCGTGAAGGAATTACGTAAGAAATTTGTTCGAATAGAATTCAATCATATTCCTAAAGCTCAAAATAAATTTCCAGATGCTTTGAGGCAACCCTAGCTTCTATGATTCAAGATCCAGACAAGAATTATATAGATTCAATTAAGATCAATATGCAAGATCAACCGGCATATTATTTTCATGTAGATGAAGAACCAGATGGAGAACCTTGGTATTGTGACATCAGAAGGTATCTCAAAGAAGGAGAATATCCATATGGCATAAGCAGTATTCAAAAGAGAACACTTTGGAGCCTCGCAAATCACTTTTTTCTAAGTGGAGAAATCCTTTATAGGAGGACTCCAGATTTGGAATTACTAAGATGTGTTAACTCTTAAGAGGCGAGCAAGTTGATCAAAGAAGTACATGGGGGTACATATGGGCCACATATGAATGGTTTTACTTTAGCAAGAAAGGTTCTGTGAGCGGGATATTTCTGGATGACCATGGAAACAAACTGCATTCGTGTTGTGAGAAAATATTATCAATATCAGATTCATGGTGATTTGATTTAAGTTCCATCAAACGAGCTCAATGTGATGAGTTCTCTTTGGCCATTTGTAGCTTGGGACATGGATGTCATTGGTCCTATTAAACCAGCAGCATCAAACGGACATAGGTTCATCCTAGTAGCTATTAATTACTTTACAAAATGGGTGGAAGCATCTTTGTACAAGTTTGTGATGAAAAAAATAGTGGTAAATTTTATCCGCAATAATATTATCTGCAGATTTGGGTTTCCCAAATCAATATAACAGATAATAGAGCTAATTTAAATAGTGGGCTGATGCAAAAAATCTGTGAGAAATTTAAAATTACCCATCGAAACTGCACTCCTTACCGGCCTCAGATGAATGGAGCAGTTGAAGCAGCCAATAAAAATATCAAAAGAATATTACAAAAGATGATTGATAATTACAAGCATTGGCACTAGAATTTATCATTTGCTCTCCTTGGCTACCGCAGCACGATTAGGACTTCAATTGGAGCAGCGCCCTATCTTTTGGTTTATGGAACTAGAACAGTATTACCAATGGAGGTTGAGATCCCATCTCTGAGGATTATCCGAGAAGCCAAGTTGACCGACGCTGAATGGACACGAAGTTGATATGAACAATTGATGATCATTGATGAAAAGAGAATGAATGCAGTTTGTCACGGATAAATTTATCAACACCGAATGGCCAAAGCTTTCAACAAAAAGGGGAAATTGAGGTAGTTTAAACCGGGGCAATTGGTACTGAAGCAAATATTCCTTTTATCAACACCGAATGGCCAAAGCTTTCAACAAAAAGGTGAAATTGAGGTAGTTTAAACCGGGACAATTGGTACTGAAGCAAATATTCCCATACCAAGATGAAGCCAAAGAAAATTTTGCACCCAACTGGCAAGGGCCATACATGGTTCACCGAGTACTAATTGGAGGTGCCTTGATTTTAGCAGAAATGGATGGAAAATATGGTCAAAAATCATCAATGCAGATGCGATTAAAAGATATTATGTCTAAAAGATTTATCTTATATAACGTTGCTTATTATGTATTGAAAACTACGTTCTGATCTGATTCCTTAGGTGGGATACGTAGGAAACCCATGGAAGTGCCTTTATTCTTATGTAAGGAACTATGTATAGCCTAATTCCTTCTGCATACGTAGGCAGCCCACGGAAGGGTTTGGCCCTTTCCTTTTAAATTTTTAGAAAATGTATTCAGAAATTATAATGGGTAGGGCAGTAAGCTTGATCTCATAGCATTGGAAGCTAATATTTCTTTTTCGCCAAAATTGGGACAGTTTTGAAGGCATTATCGCAAAAGAATATTAAGGAGTATGTGGTCAACTGAATCATCAGGCAGAAAGGAAATCTCAGAAAAGGACGTTTGCTTCATTTCATGATATGTAACAATCTAAAGCTTGGCAGAAATTTTTTTTCTTCCAGCCTCGACACATTATTTATACATTTTTATCTTATTCCTAAGTATATAATTTTTTAAGTTTTATTATTTATCCAAGATTTAAAATATACGGAGACTACAAGTCCAAACAAAGTATGAAGAAAGAAGTTTGAAGATCCAGAGCTCCAAAGTCAATGCAAATCAACCTCCCGCCCCCAAAACTAATAATTTTTCTTTGAGTGCAGGCTTGTCAGGACTAGCAAAAAATAAGAAGTTACCGACATGTACAGCCTTGAAAGGACTATACGTCGATCGATTTCCATTACTTACAAAACAATCACTTGCTCTATATAGATTCTTTTGAATCTTTCTTCTTATGCACTGAACAAATAATTTTTAAATATTTTTTAAGGCGTTTACTTTCAAATATTTTAAAATGCACGACAGGAATACTTTCAAATTGTTAATTTCACTGCACAACTGCTTTACAATGTATACATATGCACCACACAAATGCTTTTAAATACTTTAACTGCATTGCACAAGTACTTTTCAGTATATGCAAATGCACGGCATAAATGCTTTAAATATATTGAAATGCACCGCACAAATACTTTCAAATATTCTAACTGCATTGCACTTTTCAACATATGCAAATGGACAACATAAATACTTTAAATATATTCAAATGCACTGCATAAATGCTTTTAAATATTTTAACTGCATTGCACATGTACTTTCCAACATATGCAAATGCACAACATAAATGCTTTAAATATATCCAAATACACTGCATAAATTATTTAAATATGATCAAATTCACTGAACAAATGCTTTCAAATACGTATAACTGCGTTGCACACCTACATTCCAACATATTCGAATGTACTGCACAAATGCTTTTAAATATTGCGTATCACGTGAATTTCAATTGCTGTACACTGCACAAACACTTTAAATTGCTTTCAGATAACCGCACAAATGCTTTCAAATTTGTTTGCACAAATGCTTACTAGAATACATTATTTTTCAATACGTCATTTATGAATCATTGGCTCAAGAAGCCTCATTTTTGTAAATCATTGACTTAAATATCACATCATTATAAATCATTTGGCTGAAAGTCTCATCTTTATAATTCATTTGGTTTAAGGCCTCATTTCATTAATCATCAGTGAAAAACATCATCCTCATCAATCATTGGTCTCAAAACCTATTTTTCATAAGTTTATTTTTTTCTTATCTCATTAAATTATTTATGCTCGCAAAGCTACGACTTTATAAATTCATGACTGAGAGATATAGTTTTAAGAGTTTATTATATATTGTTTGCAGTTAATATTTGCTTACTAAATTGCATTACCAAGTTTAAATTTTGCAGGAACATAAGCGTGGAACTTTTAGTAGCGAACTAAGACATAGTCTGAAGAGGAATGCTAAACTCTTTGGATGCAAGTTGAGAAGTGACTTTCACCACAATCTAATCGCACCCTTTTGGACGACATGTGGGTATTTCTTTGGGTTTTTTAGTTTCAGTTTCGCATCTGGGTGATCTCAACTCTCACAAGAGGCAATCTTCTCAATCCGAGTGACAATACACCAAGAGATAAAGATATTATGTCTAAAAGATTTATCTTTTCGCATCTGGGTGATCTCAACTCTCACCAGAGGCAATCTTCTCAATCCGAGTGACAATACACCAAGAGATTTGTAATTATGTCCATGAAGGTTACAAGCCTCTTTTTCATGCTCAATTTACTTATCACTCCTCCCAAACGAAGGTTATCTTAGCATAAGAAGATTTCTTTTTCAACCGATGAAGTCGAACTACAAGTAGTCTGATTCCTAAGTCCAAGGATATGTAGGCAGGCTCAATCTTGAAAACTCGGCTGTATTCTAACATTTTCTTTTAGAATCTCACTCTGAAGCATTCTAATTTCTCCATAATTCGATATTTCATTAGCTTTTGAACTCTTTCAAAATCGGACATAAAATCAAGCGTTTTGAACTACAAGTGGCCTGAATTCTCATGTAACTTGAGATATGTAGGAAATCCAAAACCAGGGTTCGGCCATAATTTCTCAAAGTCCATACCAGGATTCTTTCATAAGACAGAGATGTGGTCGGCTAAAAATTGAATTTATCAAGTCTCTTTATATACGATCTCTTTCATCGATCATACACAAAGAAAGGGACAGTTGTTGACACTCGATTTTTACCCTTCACAATATATATTAATTATCCAGCTTTTTCAAATTTAAAAAATTTAAAATAATTAGTATTCAATAAAATTCAAAATATTTTAAGAATTCTTTTCATATCATTTCATTATTTTTATATGAATTTATTTCTTCGCCTTTTTGACAATAAATCAAAATTCTCGTGGAGAATAGGCGAATATACGAGATTATACTGACTAGTACATATGATTACTCGTTAATGGTTGATCAAATTTGATGGATTCGACCCAGAGCTAGCTGGTTCTCCTCGAAATGCGTTGAGGCGCAGCAGCTGACTGGACATCTAGGGGTAAAGCACTGTTTCGGTGCGGGCCTCCACTTATCTTTTAGGAGTATATTTATGCACTTGCTCAGGATCATGGTTTAAATGCGAACTTGAGCCCGAATATTGAATCCACTTTTTTTATTCTTTCTCTTTCCCCCCTTATTCGAAAAAGGAAAAAAAGAGAAAACTATATTATTGATAATCGGAAAAGATTAAATCCAAGCAAAATCCGCAATAACATCTCAAGGGAATGTTGCTAATGGAACTAATTCACAAATAACTTATCACATTTGATTAATCACCTTTCATGAATCAAGGAATTTGCATGTTTTGGTTGATTATTTTATTTTATTGGACTTAAGAAGCTTGACAATTAATTATTAAAATTCATTTTATTCAAATTCACCAATTCAATTCAATCTGATCAAAATTTGCAATTGAATTGGGTCTTTTCTTTAAGCTCATTTTATTTCATTTTCTTGGACCAATTAGTCTCTTTTAGGCCAAATTTGGCCCAATTGACTCAAGAACCCAACCAACCCATTACCTTTTTTATCAAAAATCAGTCAGTAATGCACAAATATTTTACATATATATATATACATACATGTGGGGGCCATGCGCCCCCGATTTCCTCCTTCTTCTTTCTTTCCTTACTCCTGCACACCACGCCTCTCACCCATGACTTCATCTTCTACAACAACACAATTCATAAATTCCTCAACGCTCCATCTGAAAAAGCTAATAAATTTTATTGCCCCACAACCCTTCTCTCATCACGCATGTTTTTTTTTCCTCAGAACAATCAATGACTCAGCAGCTTTCTTGTTTAGGGAGTTTGAAATTCAAATTCCCAACCCTAATCCTAGCCTATAAATTTCCTCCTTTCCTCCATTTTTTGGCAGTCGTCATTACTATCAAGAAAACATACAAAAAGAGACGTTCTAGCACTCTAAAATAAGGGCTGAAATTTTACTTAAGAGCAAGTAATTTCCAGAAAGTTAGTAGGTTAATTTTCAGAGGTTTTGTAGTCAAGAATTTCTTATTTCTGAGGTTCAGAATCGTTGAAACCAGTTTAGCGGTGAAGTCCCTTCAATTTCTAGTTTAAGCTCACATCGTCCCAGTTCATTGCTCTCAAAGAGGTAATCCCCAATTCTTACCTGTGTTCTTCCATCTTATTAGTTGTATGAAGAAGCTTGGGTCTGTTTTGTTTCAAAATGTTCTTGATTGCATAATAAATCATTCAAACCCAGAATATATTTTTTTTAATTGAGTCTTAAGTTTCTTTTCTTGAATGCTATCTATACGTTCCTTGGGTGTCATTTTGGAATTGTTTATTTCTAAGCTTCTTTTCCTTATAAGATAATATTGTCTATAATGTTGTTGGCTTAGAAAAAAATTGAATCTCTCTACTTTATTGTCCAAAAAGATTTAGAGTTTTTCTTCTTTAATCATTATGTTCCACTTTCTTGACCACCTTTATAGCAATGGGAATGCTTGATGATTGTCATCTTTTATTTGATAAAGTCATTGTATTTGCTAGTTTGGTCCCTGCATTCACTATTGGCATGTTAGTCATCACTTTTGTTTGTTAAACTTTTGATTTATTATGTATTTGCTAGGATTTGACAAATTTCTTTCCTGCTTTCTATTTCATTGTTATGTCCAGCCTCTTGTCCATGTTGCCTCCATAGTCTGTAGTACTTCTACCTTGAAATGTTTTAAGCTAGCTATACACTTGCCTATTCTCATTTTCCTAAGAATGTTGTTTTGACTTCTCCAAAGCTTGTCTAAAGTTTGTTGGCACCTATGTATAATTTGATTGATTTGGCAAACACGTAACTATGATTTGGTATGACTATCTTTATGCTTGAGATTATGTATATGGTTTGGAGAATGTGTTCCCTTTCGTGTTTTAGTGTGCAAAGTGATATGCTTATAGTTACAACCTTTTAATGGCGAGTAAAATTAATCTGTGGTCATGGATTTGATCAGTGACTTGACTTGCTAATTGTTTCTTTAGTTTATAGTATGCATCATTCAGAACTGTCCAACTTGATTTTCATTTTCCTCTTCGCTGATATGAATACATAATGTATACTTGAATACTATATTTTGTTGCTCATATTAATTCTTTAGCTTCATTTTTTTCCATGTGAAACCATCGACCGAGTCCGTTATTGGACTCCACTACGTCCTCATCGCATTTTGAGTCGAGCTATGGAAGACCCAACATACTTTATTCTGAGTCTGTCTCATAAAAGATCCTGAATAGAAGGTGACCTACAGGAATATACCTTGGTATACAATCAATGTATACAGGCAAAATGGGTCAAGGCCTTGGCAGCAGCAAAGAAGGAATGGGCTAGGCAGGCCCAATCTTTTAGTTAGAAAATTAGGACAGGATATTGAAATTGGGTCTGCGAAGCCCAATCTTATTTATTTTCTTATTCATTGCATATTTATTTGCTTGTGACACATGGCTAATTCTAACATTTTTTTTTTGTATTAATCTAATTAATTTTCCCAATACGACGAAACTATTTATGTTACTCTCCATTGTTTTATAATTATTTTTCAAAAAAGGATATTTTACTTTAGATATTTTTTTAATTATTGTTAAATGCTTATGAAATTTTATTTGTTTAAATTAGTTAAGTAAAAAAATGATTTTTCTTAAATGCTTATGGAATTTTACTTGTCTAAACTAGTTAAGTAAAAAGAACTAAGTGTCAAAGAAGAGAAAAATTCATATTTCTTCAAATCTTTCTAAGATAGATTGATTAGTCATAATGCGGTTGAGCTTTAAATTGCTTGAAAATTTTTAGGTTTTCTTTTAGTCATCTTAAATCAATTTTTTTTTTCAAAAATTAGTGAAAATTCCTACTCGCCGGATAACCGTATTTTAGCGGCCATTTCAAGTGCGTAAAACCTTCTCGAGATGGAAATGAAAACTCGAACCTTTTTCTTTGGATAGTTAAAAGATTATTTATGTTTAAGTCTTTTATAATGTTTACGGATTTTCTTGATTTTTCCTAAAAATTAAGTGGCGATCTATTTTAATTTTGAAAATTTACTTTATTTAAACTAATTAAGTAATAAATCGAATTGTTGAAATCTAAGTCATTTTTTCATATAACAATGCGCGTCGCAGCCATTTAATCCAAATTTTTCATCGGAGTACCCTAACAAAATGAGTTGATCCTGTGGGGTCGACTATCGTTATCTTTCCCACCACAGTCAAAATAAGTCCACCCTTAGTCACCTAGGTTAGAGCTAAGCCAAAACCTTGTAAGTATATTGGCCTAGGTTGACCCAATACCCAAGGGGTATTGGGCCCATTAGTAGCCCACCTTGAGTCCAAAGTGGTCTCCGACCCAAATGGACGATCATTTTGTTTGTTTAATTTAAAGGATGTATCTGTCATTTAAATAAATCATTGTTCATAGGCTTGGGGGTTTTCTAATACATTTGTCTCTTGTAGATGGCTAATCAATTCCCATAGTTCAATATGTTTACCAAGGCTCCAGATCTTCTCAGCATCTGGTGGAACAATCTTAGTGAATATGCGCAAGGCCAAGTCACCACGCATCTAGGGCATTTACCTTCACTAATGAACCTCTCGGCAGACCTTGCGTTTATCAAGGTCATTACCTAATTTTGGGTTGATGAACGTATGGTATTTTGATTTGGGGATATTGAATTGACACTAACGATCAAAAAGATTCAAAATTGTTTAGAGTCTAAGGGGTTGTATGAAAAAAGGAAGGAATGCCTAGACCGTGACATTTAGGTACTGAGTAGATCAACCAGCAAGAAGGTGAAAGACATGTTTTTCCTGGTACAAGTTGATTGGTTAGATACCTCGAATATCCCATTCTTGAATTTCTTTGAAAGTTAGGGGCACAGAAGCTATTTTATAGTATACTTATGTATACAGGAAATATGGGGCTTAAGGGACCAATGAGCAGCAGCAGGGATATGGGCTTGGGAGCCCAAGGAACAACAAATTTTTCCTTTTCAGAAGGCTCGGCAGGCCCAAGTGTAGAGTTAGGATAGGGAATTGAAGAATTGAGCCTGCCAGGCGCAATTACTATTTGATTGCTTTTTTTTCTTCCTTGTGTTTTATTATTTTATTTGTTGTATTTGTTATTATCTAACTCCAACTCTAACATTATTTGTATTAATTATTTGTTATTAATCTAATTGATTTCACCGACATGTCTACCATTTATGTTGATTTTCTTAGCGTTAGAACTATTTCTACAAATTAGGTCTTGGTGAAACTCTTTCAAAAATAGTTCAAGTATTAGTCAATTTCTTTTAAACTTAGTCAACTTTTCCAACATGGTCAATTTCTTTCAAAGTTAGTCAATTTCTTTCAAACTTAGTCAACTTTTTCAAACTTAGTCAACTTTTTCAAAGTTAGTCAATTTTTCAAACCTAGTCAAATCTTTAAAAGTTAGTCAAAACTCTCTAATCGTTGGTCAACCGCAAGTTAGCGGCCATTTTGAGTGATTAATTTCTTCTCAAAATGAAAATTGAACCCGGACATTTTCTTTGGTATTTTAAAATGATTTTTCCTGTTAAGTCTTTTTAAATATTTTATTGATTTTCTAATTATCTTTAAAATTAGGTGGTGACTCTTTTGGTTTTCGGGAATTTGATTTGTACTTAAATTAATTAAGTATTAAATTTATCCGTCTCTTGGAAAATTTTAAGACTTTTTCTGTTGAGTTTTAAAATTTAAATTAATTTTCTTAATTTTTCTTTAAAATTAAGTGGCGCCTCTGTCTAATTTTGAAAATTTGATTTATACTTAAACTAATTGAGTGATGAATCATATTTTCAAAAAATAAGTTATTTTTTCGAATTAACAGTATTATCTGAGGAATGGTGACATACGGATGCATGGGTTGGATTGTGTGGTATATATATGTTGTGAGTGTCGTCGCTTGCATTCACTTTGGGCACGATATGACTTTGGAGTTTCAGATCTGGACATATTGGTTGAGTGAAGGTTTGTTTCGATTCCTCGAGCCGAGATGATGCTCCCCATCGTTATTCGAGCTTCGATGGTCACGTTTGAGTGTCTGAGATTCGGGATTCGTGCCCCGTGGTCCGAGTTCGGTGACCATGACTGAGATGTCGGGTGGCGGATGCCAATTCTGAGGTTCGAGCACCAGTTGATGATTCCTGGGTTCAAGGCCCTGTTTGATTATTCTTGGGTTCGAGGTCTAGTTGACTATTCTTGGGTTCAAGGCCCAATTGATTATTCTTTGGTTCGAGGCCCTATTGATTATGTTAGGGGGATTCTTTCTCGCGCAGAGGATACGTCCTACCATTATATGTATTGTCAAACCATCTGGCGCTGGCTGACTGCCCCGACCAGAGGCCAGGTCGAAAAGGGGGTTCGAGGCCTCATTTGATATTATAGGGGTTCGAGGCCCCGTGTGACTATTAGGGGTTCGAGGCCCCGTGTGACTATTAGGGGTTCGAGGCCCCATGTGATACTGGTTATTAGATCGATC